>JAYMSP010003299.1:0-20282 GCA_036897095.1 Plantago elongata
GCCACCAAATCCACCAACGTCACCCGCACACTCACCGGTCCATCGACAATTGCCTTCGCAATCACCTGCACTCCTCCTCCTCTCGCAACCACACAAACACGCTCATGACAGTCCGCCAAATTAAACAACGCACTCGCCGCAGCGTTCCTTGCATCAACACTCACACTCTCCTTCAACAGCCTCAACAACGGAGGCACACCGTTCTCCTCCACAATCATCATCCTGTACCTCTCATTATCCCGCGCCAAATTGGCCAGCTCATTAGCCCCCTCGGCCCGGCCCGACTGTACGGCAGCCAAATACGACCAGATCCAAGCTAACAGAGGATCATTACTCGCAGCAATCGGAGGTAACGACACTATAATATCATTGTTAACAGAATTCTGATTGTAAATCGATAAGAGCCATTTCATGTCAGCTAAGGAAGAGTCGAGAAGAGCTGAGACCTTTTTGAAATCGGTAGCGGTGGTGATCGAGAGCACGTGGCGGAGAACGGTGGTTTTTCTGTGACGGCACTTGTGAGTGAGGGTTAAGGCGCGATCGAGCGATTTGGTGAGATTGGCGGCGACACGGCGGATGGGACGGTCGTAGAGAGTGGCGGTGGTGGTGGTGAGGCGAACGAGAGAGCGGAGGAGATGGGAGAGGTTGTTGACTTGGCGAGCGATTTCGGAGTTTTCGGGTTTGTAGCATTCGGATTCGAGAGTGGATTTGATGATTCGGTCGGTGAGGAGGATTGGGGGAGAGAGGAGTTCATGGATTGGTTTAGTATCGTCGTCTTCGTGAGGAAGTGTTGATTTATCTACCATTTTTAGTAGTGAGTTGATTTGGTTACTCAAGGTTTGTCAGAGTTGCAGAGTGAAGAAGACTAAGAAGAAATGTTAGTTCATCACTTGCTTATTTATCAATGTGTGACCGAGTGTAGACACTAGACTACTGTTCAAGCTACCCGCCTTAAACAGTTGCAACTTGCAAATTTTTTTAGAAAGATCGACGAAAGTTCAACTTTCGTAGTAAGGTTGGTTCTGTTCCGTTTAATTCAGTTCAATTCAATTAAATATAGTTCAGTTCATTTTTACTTAATTATAATTAATATATTACACTTCAGTTCAATAAAGTGTAGTTATAAATTATATTTAATTATACAAATAGTATCACAAATTAAATTACAATCAAGTGTGCGATTATTTCTCAGAATGGAAAGAAATTTAAGTGGATTTAAGTATAAGTTGGCATGTAAGTCAACGTTCAACCATAGTCCAGGAGAAGTATAGTTTATTCAAAGAGGAAGATTCAATGAATTATTTTGTATTCTGTTTCCTAAAGAAGGTTCCAAAATGATTTGTAAATTACCACTCCAGAAAATAAAGAAAGGTGAGACTTGAAAATAAATAATTCAAAGGTGTGACGTGTTCTAATTTCTAAGAGGCATGTCGTCGTTGACCTGAGTTAAGAAAAGCATGGTATTTGGTTTGTAAAATTCTAACATCTGTTTTGTCAATGTCCGGTAACTCTCAGGCTCACTGAATGGTTAAAAACCAGGCAAAAGACAATTATGAAACTTCTTTTCCATATGCCCCATATTTATGACAAACGGATCAAAATCATTATCTTCTGATGGATTATCTGAAAACTTAAAAATAACAAAATAATTTAGTATACTTTAATTTTATTTGAGATATTTATCCCGAGTGGCTTCAGATTGGTAATAGCTAAAGACGCACTCCATCTGTCTCATCAAACTTCATACATTTGTCATTTTTACCCACCACTAACAAATAATATACAATAAACAATCTTAACTTTACACAAAAATTACACATTTTACCACTAAAATCACACTTTTCCACACTTTTATTTTTAATCATTACTTTAAATTTTTGCATAAAACTACGCGTCAACCAAGTTTGATGAGACGGAGGGACAATTTAGTACTATCCGACTAGTTTAATCTAGTCTAATATTAATGCATCTTCCTTTAAAACAAAAAAACTGGTTTGTCATTGCCTTGCGACCTTGAGTTGCATTAATTAGACCACTCCCAAGTCCCAACTGACAACTAGTTGATCCAATAATTAAAAGTAAAAATGGAAAACAGAACATGGAACATTACAAAATTAATTAGCTACTCACTAGATGGAGCCTTCTGGGAAAATGTTAGGAGATGTGAGTGAAAGAGACTCCAGGAAAGAAAAGGGGAAAAAAAAAGTTTTTAAGACTTTATTGTTGCGATTTTTCTCTAAAGACATTTCAGATAGTAAAAGGGGGAATCCACAATTCCACACCAAGCAAGAAGGAAAGTTCCCAGCCCCAATCACAATGTTCAAACTCAACAGCTACATGTTGAAAAAGACTTTGAATGAATAAAGCTGATGATCATCAAGCCAGGTTTCATGATAAAGCTGCTTGCTCAGTAGAGAAAAGGCCGTGTTTCAAACCATCGATTAAGCAGTAACTAGTTGAACTTCCAAAACAATCCTAAAATGTGCATGCTAACTAGCTTATTTTGCTACACAGCAAATATTTCATGCAAAAACTTAAGTGTTTCTGAAGTATAAATTATAGGGCAGCATAGATAGCACTTGAGTTCACACCAACTGTCACAACCAACCTTTAATTCTTCTCCAGCAAACCACAAACAACTAATAATGGCTCTTCTCTCTTATTTTCTGATTACCTTAAGTTATTCAGACTTGGTATTCAACAAAAGAGCGATAAAGAGAGAAAGGGAGTTCTTGAAACACGGTGGAAGAGTAACTTGCATACAGTAAGCATGCTTTCAGAGCTTTGCTATTAGGGGAGATGAGATTGGCTTAACTACACTACCGTCTTTTACATCACTCTCCTTTGCTTCCATCTCGCAAGTGCTGGGCGGCACATCAACAGCGGGAGAGCAGTTGAAGAATCCAAACGGCTGCATTCACAAGCAACGCCATTATTTGCTCAGCTCTCAAAGTAAAATATAGCATGTACATAATCATGAGTACCACAACAGACAACTAATCCAACTATAGATGCTCCACACCATGATAGCCCAAGTCTATAGGATGTTTCCCACGTAATGTAAATAAAGCACAAGTAGGAGCTGAAGAAAAAAAGTACCTGAAGAACAAAACCAATGTGTTCGACAGGCATAACAGGCCAGTCTTCCAAGCGAGGAACATGTGTAATTCCAAATACATACCTGCATTAAGAGAACAAGAGAGATTTTTAAGAGGAATATCAAATAGTATACAGCGAGAACTGATAGGAGACTGATCTTATTCATTAAAGATCCTCAAAGATCACTAATTAAATTAGTTATTGGTATGTAATATGTATATTTCAAAGGCTAGCACACTCATAAAAGGTATAGTTGTATTTGGATCGAACCAAAACATGTATTATGTGCCTCTTTTTCAAGCATATCAAAGTAGAAAATACAAATCCAATGATGCTAGCGTTCATGTTAATTTTAGTGTATGACTAACTATCTGCTAAGAGAGCACAAGACAAAATATTACATGTATTCTTGAAGCTAGTTATCATCTATCCAATGGTTGATGAGCTATCAGAGTAACATTGCATTTGTGCCCAGAAAGCATGATGATATACTGTGAAAGGTGTATTAGAAACTAACCAGAGAACAACATCAGTTTCCTCCAGAGAGCGGTTTTTCTTTACCCAGGAAGCTAAGCCTTCCCCAACACGTGGGTTTTGGTTAGGAAACTCTCCCCCGGGAAAATCCTCTCCCCGTGCATATGATGTAACCCACAGATTATGCTTTAAAAATGCAGCTCTTCTCATAAACTTAGCCTCAGGACCAGCCAATGGCAGACAATTAGAACCAGGAACCAGTTTATAGCCTGTGAGCTGTCCATTGCGGTTGACAACTCTTGTATTTCTTACCTGCAATATTTAATAGAATATTTTACTGCATAATTCAGTGAATTTCATAGATAGTGGCAAAAAAGAACATATGGCAATTGCGAAATAGATTATTTCAGATAAGGCTAATGATATTAGCTATATGATAGAACTAATATAATCAACAAACATCACCTCAGAACAAATATCATGTCAATGAATGGAATTTTTATGTAGAAATAAGTTGAAACAAAATGCAGGCATCGGTACTCTCATTATCCATGTTGCTGGAGTAGTAAAATAAATACTGAATTTGGTTAAAGAAAATCAAATTATACAATGAGCAAAAAAAATACTTCAACATGGGGAAGGTACTAGATGCTTACAATCCAATGGCGAGCAGAAAATGGATCACAGTCCCGCATGGCTTCTAATTCAGATCTAAGTAAGGTATCCTCAGCATAGAACGCATTATTGTGAATGTTATCATTGCCAGGTTCTTCAACTCTGACATTTACTTCAACAACCTACAGATATCAATAGCGGAAGATACAAATTAAAAAACCAATAGTGTAACTATGATACGAGAACTATATGGGCAACCTTAATCATTCTAGGGGCATTATATGATTTACGGTAGATCTAGAACTCAGCAGAATCCTCCAGTGCAAATATAAGCCAATGGAGCAGCAGTGATAAAGTGTAAAATATAGGAAACTTGAGGTAGCAAAACATATCTTACTTGATTGTGTGCTTCACCAGGCTTACAGTCAACCGACATATCCATACGAGCAACAAAAAAGTGTTGGTGGACTGGCGCATATAATCCTGGTGCTATTGTAGTGCCATATTTTCTAACTTCTCCAGATTGGAGTGCTCCTAAACTAAGAACTCCAGTAAGCTTAACTTCTGCTTCAATCTTCCCATCCTGCAGCCATGAAAGAATAACTTAAAATGCAGTATGCATTTGAAACAGCAGGATAGGAACTTATCTAGAAATTGATATCTCATCATGAAAATTTAGTCAACTGTATTACCAGTTTCCATTTTGTGCGTGTTCCATATAAAAAAGTGAAACTCAAGCAAATTGAAAGTGGGGCATGAATATCTTACTTGATAAAAGTGCCAGTAGAATCCATACTCATAATTAGCCACAGTGCAAATGAAAGAAACAGTGAGACGCCGTGACCTTCGAACTTCCGCAAGGCCTGTTCTCCAATCTTGATGCTTCCAAAGGATCCCATGATCTTCCTCATGCAAACACACGGAGTTTTCAATTGTCTCAACTCCTCCAGTAAAGTTCACAAAGTGAGCATCAAAGTATTTTATGTATCCCAGACAATCACATCCCTGGAACGGAAAGATCCTTAGTGTAGCATTTCGATGTGGAAGATCAATGCTGAATGAATGGAACTGAAAATGAAAATATCAATACATAATGAAGAGATACCTTCTTAAGAGAATGAGCATTCTTTCCTAATCCATCTTCCCCAGCATCAAATGCATTCTTCCTGTAATGTGGCTCATTAGGATCCCCATATGGCACAACCATCTCTACAAAACTCAATCTGTGGGCTATAGGTCTCCGACCCCGACTACCGTCGATATAGGCAACTGAATGAATGACCAAACCCTCCCTCGGCGTGAAACCAATACGGAAGTTCCACTGCCAAAATTTCAAGAAAGATCTTATCAAATAATGACTTACAGTAACAGGCCAGAATGCATTACACCAGAGAGAAAGAAATTACTTTCTGCCACTCAACGTAATTTCCCCTGATTCGGAAACTTGGACCTTCAGGCTGAACAATTTGAAGAGGTTTCACATCACTTCTATCAACTCCTCCTCTTGTTTCAGCAGGGGTATAGTTTCTGAGTGGATCAGCTGGAGGCAATGGAACAAGCTTACGATCTTCAAACTCGATTACAACCATATTTTGCATATCAACAAGGACGTGAATTCCTTCAACAGGTCGTGCATAACCATTTTCGAGTGGGCAGTCACTCTCTGTTCGACAGAATATAAGTGGCTTTGCAAGTCTACGACTAGGAGCGTCAGCTTCACTGTGATAACCTACACACCTGAACCAAGTACCTCCCATAATAAGACCTCCATATAGTTGATTTAGTGGAACTTAAGAAATCATTAAGATTTAGTGGGTATAACTTCAGAGAAAATCAAGATTATATTTTACTAACCAGGGATCAACCATAACTAGATCCATATCGTCAATACCCCTCTTCTTCATTGCTTCTATAAATGGAAGGTAATCTTTAACCACAGCTTCACATTCTGCATATTCCACAGCATCCTACAATAGGTAGTATGGACAGAAATACAGAATTATGACAACTTAGAATGCAAAAGAACAGATCATCGAAGAAACTAGATTTGATTGGGATGAGATACCATTGGCGGCTGAACATCAGGGATGACTGAAGATGAAACGACTTTCCCCCTGTGATGTCCACCTCGAGTTGTTGCATGTACTTCTGTAAGCTCCACAATCCATAGACTAGTCTCATTTGACCTTTTATTGTAGACAATAAGTCTAGCCCGCCTTGGAGGGAGCTTACTAGGTATTGCTGGACCTGCTTTGGTCCTGGGCAACAATGATGGTTGAAAAGGAGGAAAGAAATACGCATCAGCCAGTGCTACTATATGCTTTTCTGGTTCCTCTAGGACCGCCTCAACAAATCGCATGCTATCTCTAACCTGGAAAATACAATGAAATTATCTTGATTACTTAGAGACTAGTTCATCACTACATGACATTAACAGATATGGTAACTCGCCCATGGTGCAGAAAACAAAGTGAAGGGTCGATATGAACCTCAGGGGTGGCTCCAGCTGCTCTGACAGTTGCCACTGCCATAGAGATTTCAATAGCAGATAAAGGATCCAAAGGATGTCTGGTTTGAGCTCTTGTCATTATCTGGATCCCTAAGAAAGCAAAGAGCTGATCAGTCACTGAATCTTCTCTTCATATTTTTCTATCGAAATCCATCAATATAAATGCAAGAGATGCAGACAAACAGAGTAACACATACTAAGCAGTAAGCAACACCCCAGGAATGCAAGTGACTGCTATTTTGCTAACCCATGGAGTGAGACTTCTAGAAAATGTCAAATGAGTAAGTGATACATGATGAATCAATAAACTCCCACACCAAAACTTGCAAGCAGAAACCATCTGCAAGTTTACTTCGGACACATGAACAGGAAGACATAATGAATAGAAGTATACAATGTCAACTTTTAATCACCAGTACAGGTTTTTGGAACAATCTTCCAAGACCTAAGAATAAAAAAGTTCAACCACAACCATACTTTTTCAGTCCTGTATAAATAAGAGGTTTTGAGTATGATGGGGAGGTGAAGAGAATAAATGACAACGATCAACACCATTATGAACCTACATACCTAACCGGATGGATGATCTCAAATAATATCCTTACCAGTTACCAGATTCAAACATAGAGACATCAACAAATCCCCAAAAAGAACTCACTGTTAGTGACATAAATGATTGACAGATAAAAGAAATATCATGAAACAGCCTAGATAGTAGATTCAAGACGAAAAAACACGATAACACTCCAAAGCTTCAAAACATCAAAATAAACCCAAAATAAGCTGATAAATAAGTCACAAGCAAGCAGAAACTCATCAGTAAGTATAATAGACTCATCAGTCATGAACTGATAATTTAGAGGCAAGAAATGATTGATGGACCAACTAAAGAACAATTTCCAAAAGGGGACCCCTGTGTCCAAACAGCATTAAAACAACTCCTGTTTTGTATGTCAATTCAAACTTCAACTGTGGAGCACCAAGGAGGCTAAGCCATACATCACAGTAAAGCAAATAGTACGAACCAATGAAATCACAGCACTCACCAAAACCATCCAAAACACAAAGCCTTTGACATGTTAAACAAGGTTAGAATATGCAGAGTTAGTCAATACTACTACACTGAGTATTATCCAGATTCATCTCACAGATACTACGGATAAAATATGCAAACAAATTGGCACAAAATCTCATCAACCTGAAAACTCACAATAACAGATCAAAAGATCAGTAGATTAAAACGCTTCACCAACTACAACTAATAAGTTGGGGTTCGAACCTTTGCCGTATAAAAAAATAAAAATAAAAATAAAAGATCAAAAGCTAAATTCAATGTCTCAATCAGTACACAGAAGAAGGAAACCTTTAGCAGCAGCAGTTGAGGAAGGCTCAGTCCAGGCGATCTTTTTGGTCTGCGGATCATCGGCAGCGCCTCCCCATTCTGCGGTGGCAGAGGATGCCTGACGACGGTAGGAATCAGCGACGGCCGGAGCAGGAGGAACCGACGCCTTTTTCGAAGTTGCGGCCATTGTAACTGATTAACAAATTCACCGAATCCACCGTAATGCGAGTGGCAATCTACTGACATACAGCAACACTCGAGCTCCGTACAACAAAACCACTGCAAAAGGTAACTGTAGATACAAATTGAAATTCAAGTGAATATGGCAACAAATTTCGGTTTGGAGTTAGGTTTTTGTTTCTCGTGATGATAATAGCTTTTTTGGCTCAGTTTCAGTATGAGAAGAAAGGAAGGAAGGATGAAAAGTTTATTTATAGTGACACGTCGATCTCGGAATTTTTACATTAAATTGAACTCATAAAAGGAGGTTTATCTGTAACGGACCATGTTATCAATAAAATTATTATATTATTAATTAATATATTTATACTGTTAATGAAATAATCCTTGTTATAATATGAAAAACTTCTAATGTCGAGAACATAAATTTTTTGAATTTTTTATTAATAATTTTCTTAAAAATATAGGTTTTGTCTTTAATAAATTACCTAAAAATCGATTTTCAGTAGACTTGCTTCTTGTCAAGAATTAAGAATCACTAGACCCGATTTAAACTATTAAAATTTGATAGTCTCTAGGTTTGTTAAAATTGAGTGTTTCAGTTAGCTCGTTTGAAGAGACATATTCAAGTAATTTTCTTTTTTTATTGTCATTTTGTATATTAAACTCGACTCAACTTGTGTTCGTTCATGATATGAATTCAAACTAGTATACTCAAATTCGCATATTGTTCATATTGCTCAGTAGTGAAGTTGAAGTCGAACATGAATATTATTTTAGTTGAGTTATACGTACAAAAAAAGTTTAACTTGATTAAAATACGATGATATTAAAATGTGTTTACTGGTATAGTTGTATGGGGTAATCTTGGCTCCCTTGTGTCTAACCTTGGAACTGAACTATTGCCATTTGATTTGATATTTAAAAACCAACAATTCGTCAATTTGAAATTCTCAAATTTCAAATACTTTTTTTTACCAATAGTAGATCAGTCGTGTACCAGTTTTCAACTCCCTTCTTGAGTATTGAGTACCTCGAAATGTGTTGTTTGACAACGTTTGAGAGGTCCCTAAAATGTAATAGTTGAAAATAAGCTTCTGATTATGCATCAAATTTTGTATTGTGGCTTGATATGTATCATTGATTTTGAAATGATGTATCAAATTGAGCTTTCGATAAGGATGGGGCATGAAAAAGAACAAAAAGAAGAAGCCATTACCATATATGTCCATTGCTAACTAAATTAAGCATGGTGGATGATATGTTTCCACATTAGTATATGTTCGTATGGTGCATAATTCACCCTATAATAATTCCATGATACTCTCGTCTCTCCACAATCAAAATCAGAGGCGAAGCTACCCATTAACTGACCCGTGCTCGGTATGGAGTGATTTTTGAAAAAATTTACGGATATATATACTCGATTTTTATTTTTATTTAATATTTAAATCTATTAAAATACAGTCTATATTAAAGATAAATAATATGAACTCACGAACTTTAAATTTAAACAATGACTTACGTATCAAGTGGAGTGGCCGGCCTACCGAGCAGCCGAGTAAACTCGGTTGCTTGGGGAGCCAATAGCCATATGGTCATTTTTTTATTTTTTTTATTTTTTTTAAATCAGAATAAATAAAAAAATAATATATCCCCAACGGCTATATTTTTTCGAACTCTATAAATATATAACTATAATTCACTTTATTTCTTCACACTTCATTTTCCCCTTCTCTCATCTACTTCTTAAACTCAAAACGTTAGAATGTCTACTCTCAACATTGGAACACCACCCTAAACACTCCGTAATCCTACACTCCACCAAATTACCAAGATCATTCGACATACCAATTCTTGATGATGAATGGTATGTCGGATCGAATACCGACCTTTTTAAACCAATACTACCCATAACTCCACGAAACACCAACCTACAATACTACCAGAGCCTACAATCCATTTTCCCCCGACAATTCTATGTTCGTTGATATGTCCCTACACATTCCAAAATCCGTTTCGGGGACTCAAGCTTCACCACCACCACCACCGGTGGCAAAGAAAGGAAAGGGCAAGAAGAGAGCAAAGAAGAAAGTGGGCACGTCCGATGCGGCAGAGGAAACAGTTGAGGATCCAAATGCAAAGCCGGGGAAGGATCTGACATTCTTTGAAGATGAGGATAAAGCTCTCATCAAAATCTTCATGAGTTTGAGCGAGGATCCGATCAAACCCCCTAACCGGACATATACCAACATGTTCATTGATGTCAAGAAGATTTGGGATCATCAAAACCTTCAAGATGGACATCCACTAACCGGCCTCCGCATCCGAACTGCTAATTCACTATGTGGGAGATGGGCTTGGATGAAGGAAGAGGTCAACCAATTTGTCTCAGCCTATGACGATGCAAATTGTGAAATTGGTGGTAAAAGTGGTCAAGATGAGGATGATGTTATCCGTCTGGCAAAAAAGCTATACAAACAGAGGCACAATAACAAGTTCAATCTTGAACATTGTTAGCACGAGATGGGAGACTATCCACAGTGACAAACTCAAATGAATTTAATTCTCAAGCTTCACTATCGCGCTGACTTACAGAGTGCAACCGAGTTTTGGAGGTGAAGGTAATGAAGACGAACCTATTGATGTTGAGGAAAGTGGTGGCAGGAGCGGTACTAAAGGGGTTTCGAACAGAGTGATGATAGAAGTGTAACTATATCGAAGAGGCCTATGGGCCGTGATAAGGCGAAGTCATTTCAGAAGCAAGGAGGGACTAGTGGAGGTTCCGCCATGGAAACTTGGTCTCAATCATTCCAAGGAATGAACACAATTGAGGAGAAGAGGCTTGAGATGGAACGATTGAGGATGGAAGAAAGGAGGCAGTTTGAGCAGAACCGACTTCTTATTGAGCAGAACATGATTCAGGTTGAGTGAGAGATGATTGAAGCAATTCGACAGAAGGCCAAAAGGAAGTCTGAGGACGTGAAATTATTAGCTTCGAGCAACCATGAACAAACTAACTTCAAGTAATACGAAATGATGATTCGGCTAAGCGAGAAACCATCATTGACACCAATGGAGATGGGTACCTCAAGGACGAGTTCGGCTTTTGATTCGTTCTAGTTTGTTGTTGTGTGCTTTTATTTAAGTTCGTCCAGGATTTCAATATTGTAGCTTTTTGTTTGTTTTCACTTTCAATCATGTATTAGGGTTGTAATGATCTTGTTCTTAGATGTTGTTGTTGTTGTTGTTGTTGTTGTTGTAACTGATTCCATCTTAATAAATTCTAAAACTTGTTTTAAAGATGCAATTTGATTAATTTCAACTTTCAACAACTCTTAGAATATGTTAAGCTTGTTAAAAAAA
Organism: Plantago elongata; assembly: GCA_036897095.1. Classification (NCBI taxonomy): domain Eukaryota; kingdom Viridiplantae; phylum Streptophyta; class Magnoliopsida; order Lamiales; family Plantaginaceae; genus Plantago; species Plantago elongata. Next base: position 11,586 of record JAYMSP010003299.1, read on the forward strand.
TTAATTTTTTTAAAAAAGCATTAATCATGGTCGTCCGGATGACCATTGGACATTATTTTCGATTGCAATGGTCATTAGAATGGTCATCGCCGATGACCGCTACTATTCACGGTCATTCCTATGACACATTGGGAATGGTCTTAAGTCTATCACTTATAACTTAGGGTGTTTAGTTAAGAATCATCGAAGTTTTTTATAATTTTAAAAGTAAATGTTGACTACATAAACGTTACGTATAATTTAATATTTTTATTAAATATCAATTCAATTATATTGAGATTAAATATACACAAACCACCGTCCAGAAAAAACTTCATATATGTGAATATTAGGATGAACGTATAGTGTTATATAAAAATACAATGAAAAATGTTCTTTTAATTGTAAAATGTGCAATTTGTGTGTAGAATTGATGTAGATTATTATTTCTCAGAAATGTAATTTTTCTTTTTTAATTTGTAATGTATCTAAGTTATGCGGTATGGTTAAAAACACCAATTTTACAAAGTAATGAATAAGGAATAAACAATTCTTATGTTACTAATATTTAAAGTTGTGTTCGAGTACGGACTAAAAGAAATTTTAGCTTCGCCCCCGATCGAAATTAACCTCTTTAGTATGTAGTTCGATAGAAAAATTTATCCGAAGTGTAATTAATATTTAAAAAAGTCAAAACTTAAATAGTCTTATAAAAATGGTGAGAGATTATTGGACTGTTTCACACGCATTTAATTAAAAGCTTTAGTAAATTGACAACGAAGCGCAGTTCAATTGGTAAGACGTCTCACCTCCAATTAAAAGATTGTGGGTTTGAATCACCCTTTAATCATTTTAGGAAAAAAAAATTTAAATAAATTAATATTCATCAGCGTCCATATTTATTATACAAGAATCTTCGATAAATTATTATTTCACTCACGTAAAATTGAAACGAAACGAAGGAACTACATTATCACATGTCCAATGCCAACGAAACAATAGGATAAGCATGATGGATGATGATATGTTTCCACATAAGTGTCAGCTGGAAGGTTACTTTTATTATTCAACTCAGACAAACTAGCTTAGCTCCCATTAATTGGTAGGTTAATCATATGATTTACGTGATTCCTTCTATTATTGTCAACCCTACCTATCAATTGGGGTACTAAACCTTTTACGAATGTGACCGGTCGACACGCTAAAACCATATACTACATTTCATAATTATAGAGTGGTGTTGTATCGTCCCAGAATTTTAAATCAGTTTCATAGAGTTTAAAGGGATTGAGAACGTTATTCATATCAACAAGATACACCTTTCTTTTCGGGAATCTGTCTAGAAAAACTTCATAGTTAAACGTGCTTGCTCTGGAGTAATTCTATGATGAGTGACCAACTAGAAAGTCTCCCGATTCGCACATAAGTGAAGTCAAAGTGTGTGGAAAATGACTTATGTTGATACAATGGGCTAGTATATCATCCGGAGATATGTCAATTAGTGAGTCGGGGCTCGGATCGATTAGTTTAATCAATTTGTACTAATTAAAAGTCTATGAACCAATTAAAATGGACATAATGAGGCTATGAACGTGTTAATTATTGAACGTAGAGAAGTTGTACTCTTTAGAGTACGTTACGTGACCAATTAAACCAGGGATCCACAGGATTCCTGTGGATGATGGGTGGCCATGCTGGTATGGTATATATGTAATTTATAATATTATCAGTTGATAGATCCCTTAGAAAAACGAACATATTTTTCTCACAAGAAAACAATAAAGTGTCCATTCCTAAACCTACCATGATCTGATATATATGGACGAATTGTGAGTGATTAATTAACTTTAAATCCAAGCTATTAGATCCTTCTAAATTATTTTTTAAAACGATTAAAGGTGACTCAAACCCTTGGTTCATTAGTTGGAATTGAAACGTCTTACCAACTGAGCTGCATTTCGTTGTCAGATTCTTTTGAATTGTTGCAATGAGTATTGTTGTTAACTTGTAACCAAAAAAAAAATCCCACCCCCCCTAATTATAATTATTATCATTATTATTTTCTATCACATTTCATCGTGTTTGGATCGTTGGAAAATTAGAGAATAAGATACAAACCTGTTTTCAAACAAACTATGGCACAATTAATCACTAAGCCTTCATTCACTTCGTATGCAAACTCGTACAATTCAGTTCAGATCAATTCAGTTTTGACAAAGAGATCAGAGCTTAAATCCTTTCTATTCAAGTTTAAGAATGTCCATCCACATAGTAATTTATTTTAAGTCAAGGTTGCGTTGTTGCAATTGAGCTCGAACCTAGACATATTTCATCAATGATTGAGTTGAATTTCCATATATACATCAACGTGTATTGTAGTACTAGGGCCTATTTAATCGAATCCACACCCAAATGGTGAGTTTATCATTGGATTTTGTATCGTATATGATAAGTGATGTTGTATATGTCGAACTGAAGTTCCGGTTTACAACAATTGTAAACTTTACGGTAATAGATAATTGATGAGCTAATCAGTAGCTATAGCACCAACACATTGAAGGGTTTATGATTCTCAACTAGTCAATTCGATCTATGTCAATCTTAAACCACAAACAATATTTTATATAGAAATATAATGAAAGCATGATTAAGAAATGATCAGTAAATCTGAAAGTGGAAACGTAGATCAATAGGTCTGTAATCTTATCATAGCTGGAACTCCACTTATAAAACAACAACATGAGCTAAAGTCATTACATAAAAGGTTAAATCCATTCAATTATTTTAGTTGAAACTGGCGTTAACCATCTCTCTAATTTGTCAACATGTACTTCATCCATATTCCATTGGCCATGGATGACACTAGTGTCTCTTTTGGTGGTATTTATTGATCTATCTTTATATAGCATTTTCTCCATTGTATGAGGATTATTTGTCACTTTGTTTGTATACGTAGGATAAAATTGACATCCACTTCCATTTTGTGATTCCAGCTAATAACCATGTGTTCTTAATAATTCGTATCATTTCAACTTGTAACTTTGGGACGGCACTCGAAACTTAAAATTCATCCGTTTATATAGTTTGATACTAATATTAACGTTTGTATATGTTATTACTTGAGACGGTTCGAAATGTTTTGTTCTGAATTTAAATTGAGAAAACTCTATTTCAGTTATATTTTTTATACAAAATTTCAATTGAAATCGAATTTTCTCAATTTGAATTCGAAACCAAAATACTCTAATATGTCAACTATGCATAAAAATTGTGTAGAGCTATGGAAAAAAATCATTTATGCAATTCATCTTCACGGTGAGGAATGTTTGGCATTTTATTAATATCGATGGGTCAAACGGGTTAATTGTAATTGATTTCTCTTTTATTTTATTCTCAAATTTATGTGTGTCCATGATGAAGGAGGCGAACCTTTTGGCATGCTGATCGAGGTGGGGAGCGCCTCCCCAATCAGCGGTGGCGGAGGAAGCCTGATGTCGGTAGGAATCATCGAGGGCAGGAGCAGAAACCCGACCAAACAGAACCAAAAACCGAAAACTAAAATTGCGGTTCTGGTTCCGAAAACTACACTGTGCGATTTCAGTTCCAGAACCAGAACCGCATTGTGCAGTTTCAATTCCGGTTCTTAATTTTGGAGAACCGCAAACCGAACATGGAACCACCAGTTCCATGCAGTTTCGGTACCAGGAACCGACGGTTCCATGCAATTCACAAAATTTTAAAATTAATTTCATATATATTTATAATTACATATATAGTTATAATATATATTTAATAGACTTATTGTTACATAACGTATGTATATAAATTCAATTATATGCACCAAGTCACAAACGACCTTTTATATACACTAACACTATAATTAATTAGTGTTGGAAATTACAAAAATATATATAATTAGTTAATAAATAAAAAAATTTAAGTTGCGATTTCACGATGCAACTGCACATTTATGGTGCTTTGAACCGCACGGTTCAAGACCGCATTATTCTGGACGAGCAGTTAAGAGGTTCAAACCGCGCGGTTCATGCCAGTTACAGTTTTGGAACCGAACCGTGCAGTTTTGATTTCGGTTGCGGTTCCAGGTCCCATGCCAAATCGAACCGGCAGTTCCGGAACCAAAACCGGGCGGTTCCAGGAACCGCCCGGGTCTAGATTCAATGCTTTATTTTCATTCACAAAAGCTCAAGGCCCATTTTTAATGATAAACTCCTTTTTTATGCTCAGTCTCTCTTCTACTCTACTCATGTTCAACAATTCAGAACTGAACAACAACAAAACAAGAAAGAAAACAAGTATTAGACTGATCAAACTATCCACCACGACCTTCAGTACCAAAATCCTCTCTAAAAACAACCTGCAAGTAGAAAACTGAATCTTATAAGTTATAACTATGGTAAGAAAAGAAGCGTAAGAGATTAGATGATTAACACAACAGATTAAGCATATAAGAAAGAACAAAAAAGTACATGATGTGCCATCCAAAATCCAAAACACATATCAAGAGAAGTATGGCCATAAAGACAAACCTTGTGATCCTTCATTGCGATTGCGATTATCTTCTCAGCAAGTATTGAGAAGTGAACAACATTTATCAGGCAGAAACAAAAATGATTACGCAAAACATACCTCTAAGAATCTACTTAGACCTTAACCCCCTTACACAGCCCATAAAAATTAAAAAGTAAAGCAAGAGCTCATCCAATAGCTCTTTTGCTGCAATTCAACTCAATAATCCAACACCATACACAAATTAAAGACCTTTAGGTAAACATCGGAAGAAAATTAACATACCTGGTTCTGGGGAATTGTGGCAACCATTTACCCCACTTTGGAGGATTTACAAAACACCAGATTCGGGCCAGTAATTGAAGCTTCCCTTTTTTATCAGTTGCCGCACTCACAAGTCTTCCAATATCTGCAGAAACAGGAGAAAACATTTTGGCAGAATAGTGAAGAATAGCAAAGCAATTCAAATTATTATTACTTTCCAGAGAAGCTCGATCACTGACTATATTATGACTAAGCATCTGTTACTGAAGCTTGTTCTTCAACTCAAATACAGTTTTTAAAATGAAAAAGGAAGTTAAACACACCAAGGATTAAGCAACTACAGCATTTTCCATACTTGCACAACACATAATCTGAATGGTTAGTACAAAATACATTTCTCAATAGAATTATTAAACACATCACAACATAGTAGAAGCTATAAAAACCTATTCACTAGGCAATAAGTGTCAAATCCTACACATGGTAGCAATGGAAGCCTATTCTTTAACTAGGCAAGTCTCAATATCATCAAATCCCTTGAAGCAAAACTTGAATTATGGTCATTGCCTTCCAAAGGCTTTTCTGTTCTTGATTTCAAAGATTAGGATGAAATAGATTGAACGAAACATTTACAGCCACGTGTTATAATTCAGTTGTAGACTAGAGCCACCTAAAAAGTTTATAAACGTAGATTAAACAAACAGGTATTGATAAGTTCTTATAATACATGTGCGTATAAAAACTTTCCGAACATTTATATCCACATGACCACATTGTTGGTTTTTAAAGAAAGTTTACCATCTCAAAAGTGGGCGAGTTACTGCATCGTAAGACACTATATAGCTATTATAAAAACAAACAAGAAAAAGGAGATTTATAAATGAGCTGGATGTGAAACTATCGTATCATGTGTATTTCCAACAAATGCAGCATTCTGTAATCAGTTGCCTTAAGAAGTTTACCTTACAATATGTCAAGATCCTCAAAGAATTGTCTGCTTGATTTCGAAACTGTGCACTCCAAAAAAAGTTTAACTACACAAATCTGAGAAAGAAAACTAAAAGAACAATCAATTCTTCAAACTTCAAACCATTTGCTCAGGGAGAGGAACGGTTTCACTATCTTCGTCTCTATCAATGATGCTTTCTGTCGGAGTTAACGTACACAAGTCCTTGGCTCCTGCATTCTCACCTATCAGCACTGCCACAACCTCCCTCATGCTAGGTCTACGAAGAGGATCCGGGTGACAACAAGACAGCCCCAATTTCAACACCGCCTCAATCTCCTCCAATTCATACTCCCCCTTAATCCTCTTATCCACTGCCTCAGCTAACTTACCTTCCACATACATCTGCCTCACCCAATCTATCAACACTTCCTCCTCCTCCTTCTCAACCGCCATCTCAAGAGGCCTACGCCCACACACCACTTCTAACACCACTACCCCAAAGCTGTAAACATCACTACCCTCAGTCGGTGAAGCCAATGTAGCCACCTCAGGGGCAAGGTAACCCAACGTCCCGACAACTCTAGTTGTATTAGGCACTTCCCCATGCGTATACAGCTTCGCTAACCCAAAATCGCCTAATCTCCCCCTCATATCACTGTCTAACAAAACATTACTCGACTTAATATCCCTATGCAAAACCACTTTATCCCAACCATGGTGTAGATAATGCAACCCCTCCGCAACATCAGCCAAGACCCTTCTACGTCTCTCCCAACTCATAACCTTCTTCGGCTTATCAAAAATCCACTTGTTAAGACTACCATTCGGCATGTAATCCAACACCAACAACAACTCATTCCCTTTCCTACACCAACCCCTCATCTGCACCAAGTTCTTATGCTGCAACCTACCCATACTCGAAATCTCAGCCATAAACTCCCTCAACCCCTGCTTCGAGTCATGATTCACACACTTCACCGCCACCTCCATCTTATTCTCCAACACCCCTCTATAAACCTTCCCAAATCCACCAGACCCCAACAACTCCTCAGCCGAAAAATGCCTTGTCGCTTCACGAAGCTCGTCGTAGGAGTATCTATGAGGCCAATACTCCATCTCCCAATCCTCAACCACATCCTCCTCCAATCTCTTCCTCCTCCACCAAAACACCAAACACACACCAACCACACCAAAAAAAACCACAACCCCAACCACAATCCCAACAATCCCACCTGGAGACAACGAATTCGACTCACCCCCGAGCTCGAAAACCGGCAAGCCCGTAGTATTAACATCCCTAGCCAAAACACCAGCATCATCACTGTAACTCCACGCCAAAACCCTCTGCGCCTCAATCCACTGCGTCTTCGAAGCCGAGAATCCAACAAACATCCGATCACCAACATAATCCCCAATTTGCTCGTCCCTATACGACAACATAGCCCTACTCGGCCTCTCCATTCCAGCCGGAGCAATCGTCACATTAATCTCATTTCTCAACCCGTCAAACTCAATCCACGCGTGCACATTCTGCCCATTCCTCATGTTCACCGGCACAAACTGAGACCCGTTGTAGTACCCAGCAGTTTGCGTAACAACAGAGACGATGCTATTGAGGTCAATTCCGACATGGTTGTTATCCGGATCGTTGAATTCCGGGTTGAGACCGGTGTCGAATTCAACAGCGAGAAGTGGAGCGGGAGTTTGCGGAGAGGAGTTGAAGAGGCCAAAGTACTGGCCGCCGAGGGCGGTGGGGAAGGAGGTGGAGTTGGAGAGGAAGAAGGCGAGACCGAAGCCAGGGCTGGTGGAGATTTGGGGGAGGATTGAGAAGACGAATTGGGTGGAGAAGGAGATGGTGGAGTTGGAATTGGGTGATCGGAATTGGATTGGGGAAGTGTGGAAGGCGCGGCCGATTGAGAACTGGTTGGAGTCGTTGGTCAGGCGGATGACGGGGGGTTCGAGGCGGGAGTCGTTGGTGAGGGTGATTGGGGTTGTGGTGGTGAAGGAGTTGTGGAGGAATTGGAGGGAGGTGGTTGGGTGGAGGTGGAGGAGGAGAAGGAGGAGCAGGTGGCAGAGCATGGTGGTGGATGGTGGCTGTTGAGAATTTGATGAATTGAAGAAGAAGATGATGACAAGTTTTGGCTTTGGCTGGATTTGGTCAGACATTTTAGGTCTATGATAGTGACAGCAAATGTTTTTGTCAAACCACATTGGTAATTTAGTCAACAGGTGGACTGAGGAGTAATTTCGGTCAAACCCCTCTACTATCTCTTATTCACACACTTGCCTAGTTCGTTAATCATTATTATTTACTCATTACTATACAAAGAAAATGAAAGAATAAGCCAACTAATTAAACTTGAATTCAAACCGGAATGGAATTTTAGAAATGGCACCTTGATTAATACCACTTCCATTATTATACATTTAATTGTTACATTTCAGTTTTAATAGATTTTATTTAATTCTATATTATTTTGATACTAGTACTAACTCTGACGATGTCACGATATATTTTACTTTTAATAATAAATAAAAATGGGGGATAAAATAAGTAATTGAGGAAATTAGGTAGTCAAATTTATGTGAACAACGTTGGTTGTGTGTTGATCGCAATACTTCTTCATCCAATATTATATTATTGAGTACATTTATGTTAATTGTAGAATAAAAATATGAATCATGATGACGCATATGCTTTGAAAGGTGTAGGGTCCGGTCTTAACCAGTTGGGACCTACCAAATTTATAACATTATTTATATTGAGTTCTATTGTACCCGACCAGTTAATTAATAGCAAAAATATATTTTAAACAAGAACAAAAATAAAATACAAATAACATAATTAATGGAATTTTTCCAACAACCAATGGAGTATGTGGTCAACCCACCACAAAATACATAAATAAATAATATACATAATTTTACATGTGACGGTTGTTCTTTCAACTACGGGTTGCCTACAATCCGGCCAGTAA
>JAYMSP010003300.1:0-20281 GCA_036897095.1 Plantago elongata
AGTCTGTTTGGTACATGATATTGGTGCCAGAGTGCTTGTCGATGCTTGTCAGAGTGTTCCTCACATGCCAGTTGATGTAAAGGACATAGATGCTGATTTTCTAGCTGCTTCTTCTCATAAGGTGGGTCCATTTGTGTATGCCTTAGCACTGAAGGTGAACATATTTCACTGATAGTTATCTAAATTTTGAACATGTTTTAGATGTGTGGGCCTACAGGCGTTGGGTTCTTATACGCCAAAAGTCAACTCTTGTCTGATATGCCTCCTTTCCTGGGTGAGATAGTCTTCCAGTTGCACCAAATTCCACTGCTCTTCTTATCACTGGAACTAATTGTATCTACATTGAGCAATTTGTCATATTGTTCTACTGAATGTTTTAGGCTGAAATGTGAGCATGTTTGGAATTGTTTCCAGGTGGGGGTGAAATGATATCAGAAGTGTATGCGGATCACTCTACTTATGCTGTACCACCATTGAGGTTAGGGCCTGAAAACCCATTAATCTGGAATAATTGAATTGGGTAGAATAAATTTTTGGTCTTCTTCCATAGTTGGAAAGGTTACATCAAATGATTTCATGCTTGAAGTCCGGTATTCTCGTCTCCCTTTCTTAAAGCTTGCGTGCACACTACTTCTTTTGGACATTTCAAAGATCCCCAGGACATCTGGATTTGTTTAGCAAATTATTTGAGTTATTGTCTTGCTTTGTAAATCTGTTCACAGACATCACAGTAATTCATGGCTGCATATCTATTCTAGTAACATATGCAACTCACCGTATACATTCGAGTGTTCATAGATCACTTCTCATGTAAAGCATTATGATGAAGCATGGTTTCCTGAGCTGCAGAAACTCACCTTAGTTCTATGTGTGACATGAACCATAAGAATCACTTGATACCCTACAGTGTGCATTGGTTTCTAGTGTCTAGTTTTTGGTCATTTTACCCATGGCTATTGTTTCATTGTTCTCATTCTAAGTTGTTTTTCACTGATGGATGCCAGATTTGGAGCCGGGACACCATCCATTGGGGAGGTCATTGGATTGGGAGCAACAATTGATTACTTATCGGGCATAGGAATACAAAAGATCCATGAGTATGAGGTAAACCAGGACCCCAGTGACTCTTGCGTTGTTTCACCTTGTGTTAGCAAGTGCTACACCTTTATGAATATCACCGTACTGTTGGGGAGAGGTATTTTATGGAGTGTCTTCTGTTAGACATTATAGAGAGGTCACAAATTATCTGTTGTTTTAGGTGTCATTTTGAAGTCTTCACTCCTTACATTATTCCCCAGGTGGAGCTGGCATGTTATCTACATAAAAGCCTACAAGCTATAGCAAATGTTCGTATCTATGGTCCGGCTCCTTCAAAGTTCAGGAGTAGAGCAGCACTTTGTGCCTTCAATGTGGAAGGTTGCAATCCAACAGACATTGCTACTTATCTTGATCGACAGGTTAGACTACCACGCACCATCACTACCTCAGTAGCTTCACAGACTAACTTCTATTTTATGATACTGTTTTCAGCATGGGATTGCTATCCGATCAGGCCACCACTGTGCACAGCCTCTTCATCGGTACTTGGGAATTGGTGCGACTGCTCGGGTGAGTCTCTACTTCTACAACACTAAAGAGGATGTTGATGACTTTGTCCAGGCTCTCCGGCTCTTCTGCAATCTGCGAAATGGAGCTTAGAAGCAAGAGGAGTATGCTTCAAAGCTTGTAGGCTTGTATATTAGTACTTCTATATGATCTTTTTGGCTTCTATATGATATTTTGTGCTTGTATTTTAGTATCTTTTTGGCTTCTATATGATATTTTGGGCTTGTATTTTAGTATCTTTTTGGCTTGTATATGATATTTCCATAAGTGTCCTATCTACCTCCTCAATTTCTTTCACACTTGCATTGCTATTCGTGAGATCTTAGTTTCATAATTTTCTGAATTACGACAGCCGACAGGTGTGGTGTTTTCGTGTAGATTGGGATCCGGACCGGGGCAATATTGTTGTTTGCGATCAAAGGGCTGGTTGTCAGTGCCTTGTTCGGATTTTAGGGGGAGAGTGGGTTTTTCACTGAATAATTCAAGTTCATGTTCTCTTCACTGAATAACATAAAAAGACTCCTAAGAAGTAGTGGTCATCGTGTGCATAATAATCTTGCATTATAATTGACTTATCTTCGCTTTTAAACATGTAAATATTTGTAGCTAAACCTACACAAATGTACCGTTTTAATCTGATCTCTCTGAGAGTCGATCCCCGGTTAAATGTGAAAGGGAACTCCTGAAATTACAGAGTCAGCTGCTCACTTCACAGTTCACACACTTTACCGATCCAACCAAAATGGATCACCATCATCACCAAGCTCCAAAACCCAAAACCATTCTTGAAACTCTCGGCGAAGAAATCGTCAGAATCATCACTCCAGTCTCAATATGCATGTTCCTAGTCGTCCTCCTCGTCTCAATTCTCAACACAGATCCCTCTCCAACCTCAATTTCATCCATGGCAACTGTCGCCTACACCGAAAACTCCTCCGATTCCATCTGGGAGAAGCTCAAAGGTGCAATCTTTAACTCCCTAGTCTTCATTGCTGTCGTAACAGCCGTCACTTTCCTCTTGGTACTCCTCTTCTATCTCAGATGCACCAATTTCTTGAAATACTACATGGGTTTCTCCTCTTTTCTAGTTCTTGGTTTCATGGGAGGTGAAATTGCTGTGGTTCTGTTAGAGTATTTCGCTTTGCCTATTGATTGTGTTACATTTGGGGTTTTGTTGTTTAATTTCACTGTGGTGGGTGTTCTGGCTGTGTTTATGTCCAAAGTTGCGATTTTTCTTACTCAGGCTTATTTGGTTGTGATTGGGATGTTGGTTGCGTATTGGTTTACTATGTTACCTGAGTGGACTACTTGGGTGCTCTTGGTTGCTATGGCGTTGTATGATCTTGCGGCGGTTTTGCTGCCCGGTGGGCCGTTGAGGCTCTTGGTTGAGCTGGCTATGGCTCGGGACGAGGATATTCCGGCTTTGGTTTATGAGGCTCGTCCGGTTATTAGTGATGAGGTTGGTAGTTTGGGACAGAGGAGGGTTTGGAGGGATGGTAATTTAGGTGAAAATGGAGTTGCTAGTTCTCGTTCTACGCTAGGGGCATATGTATCGGTTCGAAGTGGTGAAAGTGAGGGGAATGTGGTTGATGTTGAAGGGGGTGATTTAGGTGAAAGTCGAGGTACTGGTTCTCGTGCTACTCTAGGGGAGTATGTATCGGTGCAAAGTGGTGAAAGTGAGGGGAATATGGTTGACGTGGAAGGGGGTAGGGTGTTGAGAGAGGATTCGGAGCTTGCAGCTCCTCTTATTCAGCATACTAGTGTGAGGATAAATTCGATCGGAGATGCAAGTGAGGAGAATGTTGCTTTGGAAGGAATTGGTTTGGGATATACAGGTGCAATTAAGCTTGGTTTGGGCGACTTTATCTTTTACAGTGTGTTGGTGGGTAGAGCTGCTATGTATGACTATATGACGGTGTATGCTTGCTACCTTGCTATCATAGCTGGTCTTGGTGTGACACTCATGCTACTTGCGGTTTACCGGAAGGCGTTGCCAGCTCTCCCATTCTCTGTTATGCTAGGTGTGTTATTTTATCTGCTGACGAGATTCTTACTTGAAGCATTTGTTGTACAATGTTCCACAAACCTATTGATGTTTTGAAATGTAAGATGTGAATTGGATTGTGAAGCTTTATTCATATTCACCCCTTCAACATAGATTTGAAGTGCGATTAGGATGTAAATTGAACAAAAGGCAGAGCCAATTCAAACTTGATCTTTGATCTTTAGTCTCCAGCTCCGTGGAACGATTGCCTTCGTTTAGCTCTACATGTAATTTGCTTCTTATAACTATAGTAATGGAGTATATTGTTCTTCCCCTCCCAGAATAGTGAAGCCAATCCAATTGTGTGACTAAGTAGTCAAGTGTATCATAGCTGTTTATATATCAGTATTCGCAAGATCTTCAAGCACTATCTTGTTTCTCAATTCAATTCCGAAGAAGTCTTTTTGCTGCAAATTTAGTGCGTCTTCTGGCAATCATGCAGGATGCCTTGTCTTTCTTTGTGTTACTGTCTACTTACTATGTCATTTTCGCCTTATTCATATGAACATGTTGATATCTGAAATCATCCTCTCTCCCTTCCTTTGGTAATGAGATGGATGTTCGTTCGTACTATAGGTAAGTGAAGGTTGATGATAAACATTTGCCTTGTCTTTGTTGGTGTTTCTGTCTAATAAAATAATATACTCCCTCCATCTCAGTTTCATCTTTTCGTATTTACATTTGGTCCGTCACAATTTCATCTTCTCATCCATTAGATAAAAAATATATCTCCTACTTCATACTATATCACTTCTACTTAACTTTTCTTTAGTTTATCACATCTCTTCTACTTTATTAATTTTCTCTCAAAACTTGTATTAGATTCGCGGAAAGATGAGTTTAAGACGAATGGAGTATAATATATAACTTTACAAATATACCACTGCGAGTATTATTTAAAATGTAATCACACAGTATTAATTATTTATAAAATACTTCTATTTATATTTTTAATTTATATTACTATCATGGTACTTAATTTTTAAATTTTTAATTCATAGTAAAATGTTTTTCCGATACTCAAATCTTTTCTTGTTAAAAAGTCGAGCCGTGTTGAATATTGTAATATTCAGTTGGAGCTCGAGCTTAACCGAACAATGTTTGAGCTCGACTCGTTAACAAAAGAAGAAAATAAAATGAGCTGATAATTTATCAACTTCTTAATAACACAATTACCTCGATGTAAACATAAGAAAACAATTTGTGAAAATAAATGTGGACAATTCTTGTTGAATCTTCGTCCCAATGTACCTTTAATGCATTTGATCATTAATCCTAACTTATAATAATTACGTTATAATACCACTTGGTAAATTTCAAGGTTATTACGAATTTTGTTTCACATGATTTATATGACGACGACGAACATATTCCAACCAAATTATATTTTATATAATTTAGGTAAAATGAATAAATTTCAACCAGATTATATTTTATATGATTTAGGTTGTGACAAACACATTCCAACCTTCGAACAAGATGTCAACTGGTAACTAACGAAAAACTTTTACTCGTAAAAAAACAACCTACTTTTTTACTCTATTTATCAACACTACTTACATACGTAACAATGCATTATAAATTCACTCTATATGTACATATAGATTGTATATCCCCACTTCGATTGGCCTTTTATGTTTCACATAGTTTTATTGCATTTTCTCTTACAATTTATAGATAAAATTGATCTCCTACTAGAATTTTTCAATTTTCATTCGACTCAGGGCGGAATCGTACATAACTAACTATGGGCTCAACCCTTGCAATAGTCAGTCCACTTAATAAAAATGAGGCCCTGGCAATAATTGGGCCTGCCCAGTCTCCTCACATAAAAACAAAACCCTAATTTTCCAATCGCCACTTTGCAGAGCTCCATCTTGAATACCTCAAGCCGTCAGCCATGGTAACTTCTTCTTCATCTGATCTACGTTTTACTGTATTTCTCAATTTCATCTGTTCACAAAAGCAAAACAATATGATGAATAGTTTTTCGAACATTTCTGATTTACTGTTAATTTTTGCTTGAGCTGAATTGGAATCGGAGAAATGGAAGTTGATTGACTTTGTTAGGAACTTTTACTAGACGAGTAATCTGCAGTTAGATCTCAATCGTAGAGTTAGGCTTAGTTTAGCACAAGAGCTCTCGATGAACTTATTTTCGTAATAAGCTTGTTACGCGATAGCTAGCTTATCAGTTAGTTAATTGATTTAATAAATAATTTTATAAAACTAATTAGCTTATCAACTACGATCTTTTTTGCAAATAGAGTAATCATGTTTGTAAGTAAATAATGGAGCTTAAGCTTATTTGAGTATTTTTTTAGTTTGGGCATTGATGTTTATCTTTCGATTTACGATGATCTACTTCCAGAGCTTCATGAATTTGTTGATTGTAATAGTTTCAATCTAATTTTTATTCCTTTGCTTCATCCGGCTTCCGTAGTGGGTTTTTGATTAAAGTTAGTGATACTGATATATGCTCATTTCGATCGGTTGAGCTCCTGTTTATTAGGCGGTCTATGATGCTTACCGGCTACTTGTATTTGAATGTCCTTCATACCTGATCTCATCTCATTCTGGGTCATTGGTCATATGATTTGTCCTTAAATTAATTGTATGAATTCACTGCTTTGCATATTAACTTGAAGAATTTCAGGGAGGTTTTCACACTATCTTTTTTGAACTCAGATTGTCAAAAATAAAGTATCCGTTCTTTTGGCTAGAGATGATTAGTTTAATGAGTGTTGTTATTTTTGTTTGTTTTGTGTGGTGTGCTTATACGATTGACAATTTATTGATTAAGTACTGCTCGGTTTTTGCAGGTGAACGTTCCAAAAACCAAGAAGACTTTCTGCAAGTCAAAGGAGTGCAAAAAGCATACCTTGCACAAGGTTACCCAATACAAGAAGGGTAAAGATAGCTTGGCAGCTCAGGGAAAGAGGCGTTATGATCGCAAACAGTCAGGTTATGGTGGTCAGACCAAGCCCGTCTTCCACAAGAAGGTGAATAGCCTTTGGTTTAATTTTACACATAATGTCAGTTGTTTAGAAGGATTCTAGTAACTTTGCAGTAGTTTTAGACAGACCACTGCAGAAGAACTATTTAATGAATTTGATTTCTGCCTGTCCTTGTATCCAATTCCTATCTTGTTCTTGTGTATTTTGAGTAGGCCAAAACCACGAAGAAGATTGTGCTAAGGCTACAGTGCCAAGGTTGCAAGCATGTGTCCCAGCACCCTATCAAGGTTTGCATTGTACCATATTCGTGTTTGTTAGCCAGTTCCAGTTGTATGTATTTTTATGCTATATCGTTGCTTGGTTTTGTAGAGGTGCAAGCACTTTGAGATTGGTGGAGACAAGAAGGGCAAGGGAACATCACTTTTCTAAGTGTCTCATTTATTTTTATATGCAGTTTTAGTTTAATGTTTCGAATACCAGACATTGTGTAACTCAGTTTTGTATTTTGTTCTGGTACTTGTATTTGGTGTCATGACATGATTTTGCTAGTGCCATTTCATTCTTTTGCTCTACTGTTCTACCTTGACCAAGCTATACATTGTTTAGTCTATGACGCATAGAGATCAGTATGGGATGTGGATCGTTTTCTGAGTAAAATAGAGTAGAGTAATTCATTCCACGTATCAGGAACGCCTGGCAGGCACCAATGACTACAATCTTGGCGGTTAATCCGTGCTGGTCCAGCTGATGGCCCTAAATAATACAAGGTTGGGTGACCGTCTCTTCTTTGTGAAGTCATACTTGTTACATTCAACATCTCGATACTTCGAGTGATTGGGTGTTGTGATAAAACATTGGTAACAGTCTTGAATTCCGTATAATTTATAGATCTACTAGAGTCTGGCATTTTGTCCAAATGACAACCACCACCAGTGTTCCAATTCCCTCCCCTGTAAAATTTTGTGCGGAATATTGTGTTGATTAGGGAGGTAATATATGTTGGAAGCAATGCAACCTGTAAGAGCTCTCAAGTACCTGTAATGAGCTGGGGAAAATGTTCGAAAAATCACATCTGTAGTCGACAAATTAACTTCACGGCTAATCCAGTCCATTGTAGTGACAATTGATCTTCTGAAGGCACTTTGAAGATCGGTATGTATCTCATCTCCTTCCTGGAAGTGACAGCCTCTGCAATTGGGCGGAAATGTGAAATAATACAGTGAAGATGTTGGAAAAATGAAGACATTTCTTCAAATTTACCGTTTAATCGTCTTCTCATAAGTCCACCAGTGACCCGTATTGAAAATCAAGATATCTGCATCCTTCCAATCCCCGGAGTTATAGTCCATTCGATCAACTTTGATTGTCATTGTCACATTTTCAGGGGCTGAAGCAGGGGCCCGACTCTGCAGTACTAGAAACGGTGCTCTGTAGTGTTCAATAGTACAGTTGAAATCTTCGAATCTGATACTTAAACATCCTGATAGCTTTCTGATTGTGGTCTGCTTCACTTCGTGTATGGACGTTTTGTTAGGAACTGCTGATGATAGCATGCACACAAGGGACGACCATTGGTTTCTTCCAAGTGAATCCCCAACAAATGCCACTCGTTTATTCCGTAGCAGCTTTTCCAACATCACTTTCGCATCGAACCTGTGCCAAACAAACAAATCAATGCTTTAGTGTGTTGTACAAAACATAATAAACATAGTCGATAATGAATATTTTTTTGAAACAACCCCAACTTAGCGATACTCTTTTATTAGTGTGACACTTAACATTTTCTCACATCATAAAACCACTTTGATCCATATAGGAGCCTTTTAAGTATCCGTCAAATTTACTTTGAATGTTGTCTGGTGTAATTCTTATTTTAAGAATCGACTATGACATTTAAACCTTAATAATATCTTTGCAGTACCGAAAAAATAATAAAGGAAAGAAGTGGGCTAAACCATTGAAAAACTCACTTTCTATGGACTCGTTAAGAATGAGTCGGATCTAGTTCTCATGGCATATTAGAAATAGAACACATGGTAGTAATGGTGAACTAAACTAGTGCTAGTAGTTATTAACATTGATAGAAAATGTGTGACCTGGGCATCTTGCAATGCTTGGGCTGCCAGCGCCACTTGGTGTAGGACTGATCAGGCCGAGCATTGCAGTTAAACCCCCCACCATCACCTAAAACATTGATGCAGTCTTTGGGTTCGTAGAGCAGGTAATTCGTCTCGTCCCACGTCCAATTCCCGTCATATATATCACACTCACCTTCGAACGACAGCTTCTCCGCCTTCAACTTATACCCGAAATGAAACACCCCTTCCAATTTATAATCCAGCAACATCACCAAGCATATAGTACTCAAACTAAACCACCCTATAACACAACCAACACGTCCCATTTCTTGTAAAATTGACAAAAAAATGGTGATTTGCTTATGTTTGTTTCTTTTGGTTATGATTTATGGGAGACTTTATTAGTTAGAATGTATATATAGGTTCTTGTAAATTCATTTTCTATATTCTCATAAATATTAACAAGGTCAGTTGATATGTGCACGTTGTAGCACTACCCATACCACGTTTGAAGGGTTCAACAACATTGCTAGCTACTATACTCAATTATATATTCTTTGTCATCACTGTTATAAAAAGAAAAAAAAAAGCATCCTGATAGTTAGCGATCAATTTATTCATTTACTTTTTTATTCCTCATTTAATAATCCTTTTACAATGAAAAATAATTTATTTACAACTTAAGTCTATCGGTTACTACTACTCTACTCACTCATTTACTTTTCATCACCATTTTGATCAATACTACTCCACGTTCACCATACATCTAACATACAAAACTTAACATTGAATAAGTAATTTAGATGTTCAACTTTACAATATCATATTTAATATATTTAATTAATATTATTATTTTTATCTTTTCTTTTCTCTTGCACAAGAAATTCAAATTTAAAATTTATAATATAAAATTTAATTTTCTCATAAATTATATTAAATTTTAAATTATTAATGTATAATAAATTTTGAAAATTTATATACGATTACTGTGTGTTAATTTTTCAATGTTGTTTTGATATCAGATTTTGTTCATATACCATGTTGGATATGAACATTGTCTACCCAAAACATTATGGCCGACAAAACAATACGTACTCTAAATTTGATACATGATAATTTGAAAATAGACGGCCATAGAAGTTGAGGACATTATGACATGGCCCGACAAAATGATGATGTGGAGAAGTAATGTTACGTTTTATCTGAAATTCATTTCAATTGAGTTAAATTTAAAGGAACATAATATAATCTAAATTTAATACTGCTGCTAAATTGACATTTTTTAATTAACTTTCTTTAATGAACAATACTTAAAATACGATCACTAGATGATTTATTTAGAAACGAACCTATATTATTAAGAAAATCATCAATATTATCAGTAAAATAATTCTTATTCTCAACATTATAGTTTTTCACATATAACAAGATTTATTTCACTAATAACATATACATTTTAGTTAATAATATGAGTGATTTTATTGGTAACATGAATCGTCCTTATATAGAAACAGTTTCTCGTGAAATTGAAAAATAGAACTCTAAACCAGAGCCATTAAAGTTCTAATTTAAAAACTGTATATACAACTATGTTCGAGCCTTCCTTACAATCCAATGGAGTAAAAACATCTCCAGTGAAGTTGTAAGTAGATGCCGGAGGAAAGCAAGAACAAGAAGGAGCTGACGCTGGTCAATAAAAACCCATATAACCAAAACAAATCTCCTTCAATTATTCGATTTCCAGTATGTAAATATAACTGTTCAAAACCTAGACCCAAGTATGGTCAAGAGTATTCTGGAGGGTTATAAATCAGGAACTGAGCCGGAAAACAAAATAACGTTTGACTAATTAAAAATTATAAAAATAGTTTTAAAATTTTTTACTATTTATATTGAAAAATCATATCTGTATATATCGCGTCATAATTCTAACTATTTACAATTTAAAGTTTAAATATACTCTAATAAAGTGAAATTTTAATTCTAGATATGATACAAGTAAAAATTAAAAATAAAATTATTAACAAAAAATATTATAAATGAAAAGTATGAGATCGGGTGTGGATCCTCTGCCCCTGTATGTAATCTTCCGAATATTAAGAGGCTATTTGGTCAAGAATTAAAGTTTTAAAAATGGAAATCTTCATGGCGCCATGTTCACCCGCCAAAACGAAACCCTCAAAATTCTCCCCGCCCAATTCTCCACTCATACAAATATTCCCTCCTTTTGCATTTTCTTTCACTCACAAAATTCATCTTCTCTTTCACTCTCACAATCCCAATCTGTGTTTTTTCCTGTTTCTGATTATCTTTCTCTCTTAAGCTTTTCATCGATGGCGGATATGATTACACCAGACGCTATCCAGCTTATCATGGCGAACCCTAGCCCCGATTCCTCTTCAGATCTGCCGGAAATCGTTGTGCAAGTTACCGATCTGAAGCTCACTGGGAAAAAGTACATGTATGTTTATTAGTTTGGTTTTTTTGCTTGTTATTTTTGTTCTCATTGTTTCGATTTGAAGTCGAGAGATGTGTAGATGTTGTGGGTTGTGTTGTATTTTGTATGATGTGGTTGTTTTGGTTTTGACTTGAGCTGTTTGTGTGATTTTGGGTCTTGAAAGTGGGAACAGATTGCATCTTTGTGTAGTATTTGTTGGTTTCGTTGTTCTAGCTGATATGGGCTGTGTTGTTTTTGTGTGTTGTGGGTTTTGATCTTACCATTTGTTGTGATTTTCAGGTCTAATTTGTTGTTTTATGGTTCTGGTAATTGGGATTACTTGAATATACCTAATTTGTTATTTCATGGTTGTATTAATTGGGATTAGTTGAATAGATTGGTAAATTCATATTTGAATTGGGTGAAATGATATTGGATTATTAGTTGAGTAGATTAGCTACAGATCTGTTTGAGCCTGTTTAATTATCTCTTGCTTCAGCTTAGGTTTTCGGTATTGGTTTTGCTTTGTGTTTGCTGTTCTGCGGTACTGCTGATCCTTTATTAGGTGAAATGATATTGGATTAGTTCATTAGGTGAATATTTGAACTGAATCATGAATGAAATTGCCTCTTGTGTTTAATTAGGTTTTCAGTTTCGGTTTTGCTTTGTATCTGTGTTTTGTGGTACTGCTAATCTGTTATTTGGGTGAAATGATACTGGATTAGTCCATTAAATTGACCTCTTGTGTTAAATTAGGTTTGTGGCGAATGATGGAAAGATGAAAGTGAGGTCCATTCTGCAGTCAAATTTGTGGGACAAGGTTGCATCTGGAAGCATTCAGAACTTGGGCCTTGTTTGCATTCTTGAGTACACACTTAATGACATTCCGGCAAAGAACGAAAAGTAAATATTTCTTTACGTATGCTGTTTGATGAGATTTGTTAATTATATAGTTGTAGATGTTGTATGTAATCTGACAGAAACTGTTGTTGCCTCTAGGTACCTGATTGTTACGAATTGTGAGTCTGTGTCGCCAGCTCTCGAGACTGAGTACAAAATTGGGCCAACAATGGAGGACAGTGTGATGTTGGAAGCTAAGCAGGAAGTAGGTGCTAAAAGTGAAGTGAAAAGTCAAGCTCCAGGGATGTTGTTGAAGCCGAAGCAAGAAATGGTTGTTAAGTCGGCTGCACAAATTGTTAATGAGCAAAAACTGAAGTGAGTATTCGACATTCATTGTCTATTTTGAATTCAAGTTTCGATGCTTTGTTATTGGACTTGCTCAAGTGTTAAATATTCTGTTACAGCAATGCGCCTACTGCTAGAATGTCAATGACTCGACGGGTTCTTCCACTTGTTTCATTGAACCCTTATCAATCAAACTGGTCCATTGAAGTTCGGGTCACTGCCAAAGGAACTATGAGGCATTATAAGAATGCTAGAGGCGATGGGTGTGTTTTCAACGTTGAGTTGACTGATAAAGATGTGAGTAATTTAGTCCCTTTTTTGTAGTATTTTGTGTGCTTATTGTTTGGTTGTAGAATCAGTTATAACTAATGTATTGAACTGGTATTCTTATTCAGGGCACACAAATACAAGCTACTATGTTCAATGCAGCTGCCAATAAGTTCTTCGACAAGTTCCAGCTGGGAAAGGTCTATTACATATCAAAGGGGTTCATAAAAGTTGCCAACAAGCAATTCAAGACGGTGAAAAATGAGTATGAAATGACTCTAAATGAAAATTCTGAAGTTGAGGAAGCCAACAATGAAGTGCCATACATTCCTGAAACTTTGTTCAATTTTGTCAAAATTGATGAATTGGGACCATATGTCAACGGAAGGGAACTAGTTGGTAAGAATGAAAAGGTCTTTCATTATTACGTTTTCATGTTATATTCTATTATCATCGTTATAATGTGTTTTTGTTGAGTGCAGATGTTATTGGCGTGGTTAAAAGTGTATCTGCAACAACGACTATTAAGAGGAAGAGCAATGATGAGACAGTTACTAAGCGTGATATAACCATCGCTGATGATTCGTATGACCAACCTACCTATTGATTGTTGTTGCTGTATCTATATGGTTCTGTTGCATGTTAAAATGTTGACAAGATCATTGGTTTTGTATTTTCCAGGAATAAAACTGTTAAAGTATCTCTGTGGAGTGAATTAGCGACCGATGTGGGCCAAACACTACTCGATAGGGCTGATGAATCTCCTGTAGTTGCCATAAAATCTGTCAAAGTTGGTGATTATGATGGTAATACTATATGATAAGGGTTCTATACTATCTGAGATGAATGCTGATTATAGAAATAATGTCATCTGATCTTTAAATTTGATCTTGCTTCAGGTGTATCATTGTCATCAATAAGCAAAAGTATCCTGGTTGTCGATCCAAAGACGCCTGAAGCTGAAAAGTTGAAATCTTGGTGAGTTATACTTAATACAGATCTAAAAATACTTAAAAGTAGCTTCCATCTCTTAATCTCTCTACTTGTCAGTGCTATTTCTGAATCATGTGTTTGGTTGGAATGATGTGCAGGTTTGTTTCCGAAGGAAAAGAAACTGCTATGGCTCCTGTTGGTGCCGGTTTAAGTCCTTCAACACAAAGTGGGGGCCGATCTATGTACGATGATAGAGTCTCCCTATCTCATATTACCAGTAACCCCTTGCTTGGTGACCCTAAGAAGGTAAGCTGCATTACTTTTTTTTTTCCCCCTAACATTGTGAAGTTGCCAAGGCTAAATGCTGTATTGCTCTATATGGTTTAATGTGGTCTGATATAATTTTCTTTGCCTTCTGTTTTACAGCCTTCATTCTTCTCCATTAAAGTGTTCATTAGCTCAATCAAACCTGATCAAATGATGTGGTATCGGGCTTGCAAGAAATGCAACAAGAAAGTGACTGATGCTCTTGAGGGCTACTGGTGCCCAGGATGCGGGGTGAATGTTGAAGATTGCAGCTTGAGGTTCGTATCTTGAGAAAGTTTTGCATGCTCAATTCACCATTCAAATTATGATCGTGTTGACTAACTGCATTTCTCAATCTGGTGTAGGTACATAATGTCAGTAAGGGTCCAGGATGCAAGCGGTGAAGCGTATCTCTCAGTTTTTAATGATCAAGCAGTGAAAATAGTAGGATGTTCTGCAGACGAACTAAATGAATTAAAATCCAAGGTTTGTACTAGTCGATTTACCTCAACAGCTGTATGTATAATGTCTCCCAACTTCCAGTTCTGAATTCCCTTGTAAATTTCTGAATTTCAGGGTGGAGATGATTATGAGAAGAAGCTGAAAGAAGCAACATGGGCTAATTATCAATGCAGAGTTGCTGTGACAACTAACGAGTATAACAATGAGACGAGGCAGAGGATCACAGTCAGGACTATAGCTTCCACTGATTATGAAGCTGAATCGAAGTTTTTGCTGGAAGATATATCCAAGATGAAGTTATCTAACTGAGACGTTGAACATGATCTGAAATCTTTGTAATATAGGCTAATCTTTTTGCTTAGTTTGGTAGGAGAGCGTTGCATTTTGAACTTGCTGTCATAGACTCCAGTGCATTGCACAGTGATGATTCCTTTCATCAAAATTTCATTTTTCTAGCTTCAATCTCCATCAAGCAATACTTCCTCTTCAAAATGGTTTTTTACATTTGTTATTTTGACACCCTCCGTTCCAAGAAAAATATTCAATCTTTGCCGGACTTTTGGTCAAACAAGCAAGAAAATACTGATTGTTTCATGTTTATTTGTATGCATCATCAGTCTATGTAATTTTGTCTCGAATGTAATTTTTAGTTCTTACTGTTAAATTGGTAGATACAATTATGAACCAACTGCTAGGGTCTACATGCACCAACTTCTTCTGTTGGATTACAATTTCATCCACACAAAACAACTGGCTGAGAGATCCCCTTGAATTGACCATATCTCCTGCTTGGTCATCTTTTTATTCTTCTTGGTCATTGTATTCTTTTACTGGGCTACACTTATTATTATGAGTATACTGACTATAATATTATTTTTACATTCAATTCAAAAGGTACGAAGACCAAGAAAAAGAAAATCTCGAATTCGAATATTGTAAATGTACAAAACACAGATGGGACAAGCAAATCCCTAAAAATAGGCCAGACGATGCTCAATTGGATTAGTCGTATAAGCTGATACTAGTGAGACATAAAAAGAAAAATGTAAAGGATATATTAGTACTTTCATGTGAAAAATCGAGGAGTAACATGTGCTACCCATGCTAATCCCTGCACTTGTCCTTGATCTTATTATATATACATCATATTAGTAAAATATATGATAATGAAGAGTGTAGTAACCTAAAAAGTTGATTATGTGGTGATGATGATTGTATCGATTCACATATGGTACGGTTATTTGTTTCAACCGACGTATGATGTGTGAGTAAGTTTTAATTTAATTTTCTATAAATAAGATATTGATTTATACTAAAAATATAATAAAATTTATTGAACATTAATAAAACTTTTAATTTGAATGAAGTTTTTCACCAATTTATTCAAATTTTATTACATACCACTTTTAGTCCATAAAGTTTGTAAATATTATAGTTGTAATTATTATTTAAATTTAAGGCTATTAAAGGGAATATTATTGCATCAATAAATGGCGACCAATAATTTTGGTTGTGACAGATACATATGCTAATGTGGCTGAACGTGTACCACTCAAAGTTTATCCATAAATTATTTACATTTCTCCAAACTTGTCATCAGTACAATAGACCCATTCATTTTGATGATCTATTTACATCTTCTCCTATCTAAATCTCGGGTCGAAACACAACTGGTAATATCAAACTTCCTTATCAATCCTTGCACATCTCATTTTACAATATTTAATTTCATTTATCATTTCTTGTAGTCATGTATATATTAGTACGGCCTTTTCCACCCTAAATATATTATTTATACGTATATATAATTTCTCTTAATATTTTAATATGTTACAGTATACATGCGGTAGCTAAATACAAACATAGAATTAAAAATTATGTGAGAATTTAACTTTTTACCCACCCAAATAGTGGCACTAATATGATATTAATATTAAATTGTTGAGAGGAAATCTAGCTTATTACAAAAAGAATTGTGATAAAGTATAAATAAATATAATTAAAACTTAATTACTGGGATCAAAAGTAGATTCACAAAAGGAGAAAATATGACATTGTAAAAGTAAATAATTTTTTACTTATAGTGTTTTGCATTAAAAATATGGTTGGTATCTACCTGAGAAGTTATCAAAGAAATTACACTATATTAGAAAGATAAAGTCTAAGTGAAACACCTAATTTCCTACACAATAAAAAAGATCACATTAAATTAATGTAGTTTATATTAGGTTAAAGTGTTGAAAAAGGTAAAGATTCTTCTATAAGATAGAAAAATGAAGAATTTTAATGATTTTTACAATTTTTTTGATTTTAGAGGCCTGACCGGCCAAGTTTTATAAAATTTGTTAAGACACACATTTTTCGTTATGCTTTTAATATATTATGTTGTAATTCTATGTTATTAGCATTTTATAGTTACAGTTGCATTTTAGCATATTTTTGTAAATAATTTAAGAGATGATGTGAGGTTTTAAAGCATCAGTATATTACAATTATAGTTTTAACCTAGATCACCTTAAAGCTTCTAAAGTAATGTCGCTTATGCTTTATGCCGTTTAATGTTTTTAGTTCACTCTACACATTTAGCACGCTTTATACTGTTTATTTAGTTTTTGGTTACAGTTTTTCGAAATCGTGGAGCAACAATTTGAACTTATATGCATGTAAAATTTCTAGGTTACACATTATTTTTACTTTAGAATATATTTTTGAAATGTATTGAATATTTAGTATAAATAAAATGTGTTTTATGTAATTATTGCAACGCGCTTTAAGACGCTCGCATCTTCATAATTTTTAAAATTTTAGCGCTTTTCAATTTATGCTCAAGCTTCCGCTTTCGCCCTCGCTCACGCTCCAGGTGATCTAGGTTTTAACCTCTTTTGTTAATTTTTTAAGGGATGGTGTGATTGTTTTAAAAAGTTACATGATAGTTTTAAGGTGTCTTGTTATAATTTTTTTTACAGTTTAATTTTATTATATCATCATTGAACATGTCTAAAAGTTTCGTGTATACAATCAAAATATTAATAAACAAGTTTATAATAAGCTACTTGCATCATTAATTTAGTTTTTACAATATTAAAACATTCAATCATGGCAATGAAGTGCAGCTCAGTGGGTAAGACGCTTTAACTCCAACAAATAGGTTGGAAGTTCGAGTCACCTTAGCCGTTTCAAAAAAATAATAATACAATATCAATCATAAAAAGGTTTTAAAACGTCTATTCTAATATGAAAACTTTTACAATAAACATCCATTTAATTTAGGTGAACTTCGACTTCCTGCCTTTTGTAATTTCGTTGCTTCAATACTGAAGTCACACATTTAGGAGGCATATATCATACTCGATGTTGTCATTAATACCTGCTTAAACATGCACTAATTAGATTAAAATCATAGTGAAATTTTTTAAAACTATCACATTCGTGCTTAAAACAATAACGATATAGTAGCATGCTATACAAGCTAAAAAGTATAGGAACATTGATGCTTAGACCTATAATAGTGTCTCTTAAAATGATATTAATGCTCCTTGTAACTATAACAAAGGAGGAACATGCAATATAAGTTTAAAATAATAATATTATTTTTAAAATATAACCATACCTCTTGAAACTATATCAAAACAAATAATGCAACATAAGCTAAGAGCAATGAACAAAGCAGAAAAACACAACACAAAGCTAAAACTAATAACATAGTTGCTTAAAACAATAACAATATTTTTTAAAACTATATAAATACCTCTAGAATTATAACAAGACATATAGAAAAAACAGTAATATATATATTGATACTCAAAATCATAAAATGTCTCTTAAAACTACATCAATGACTCTTGTGAACTACAATAGACGGAAACATACAAGCTAAATACAATAATTTATGCTTAAAACCATAACAATGTCTTTTAAAACTACGTCAAAGCCTCTCAAAACTACAATTGGCATAAACATACAACACAAGCGTTAAACACAATAATATTAATGCTTAAAACTAAAATATTTGACTATTAAAAATATAGCAATGCATCTTAAAACTATAACAAAAGAAACAGAATCATGCACCACAAGCTAAAAATTATAACAATAATTGTTAAAACAATAAGGTATGTACGAATTTGTTGTTCAAATTTGATATATTTTCAGACCTGAACTTAATTGCTAAAATGATTTTCATGTCTGAAGAGTTAGCTTCTTCTTATTATTGAATTAGTAAATTTGAACATTATAGCAACTGAATTTGGATTTTAAACATCATATCTTGAAAAGTAAATAGAAAAAACATGATGAACAACGCACAAGCTATAACTAATCATAAACATGCAACACAAGTTAAAAACTATAAAAATTGTGTACGAATTTATATTCAGATATGATATATTTTCATATCTTAACAGATTTTCATGAATAATTTTCAAATTTGACGAACTAGTTCCTTCATCCATTTGAATTTGTGAATTTGAACACTATAACAACTAGATCTGAAAGTTTTAAACTTCAAATCATGGACATACAAAACACACAAGAAACTTGGAATAAATCTCAAAAAAACACAAAAACAGAGAGGTTTTCTTGAGAATTTTGGCAAGGCAATTTTTGTGTTTGCCCAGTTAAATAAGTCGGCATGGCTCAAGAATTACCTATGACATAAAGAGCGGTCAGGACTCCTACTGGTCCACCGGGCTGGCGTGGATTGCCATGTTCATGATGCCATCAATTTTGACCAGCCATGATGATTAGTACTACAGATATGTTAATAGTAGAAATCAAGTGACCCATGCCAATAGAGGAAATAGCAATTCAGTACTGACGCTTATTCTCAGGGACGGACCCAGTTGGTGCGAGGGACCGCAATCGCTCCCCCTCGATTTTTTACGTGAAGTTACCATTATACCCTCATATACAAATATTCACAACTCTATCTATAAAATATGTGTGAATAATAAGAATGTATGTAAACTATGGTTGACTGGTAAAGCGCTGGATGTTTGATTCCTCATCTTACCTGCAGGTCACAAGTTCAAATTCTATCTGGGCACCTTTTTTTGTATTTTTCTTTCCTCTTATGTTCTTATGTAATATTTCACTTTTAATATATTTTTAATTATCATTTT
Source organism: Plantago elongata (assembly GCA_036897095.1). Lineage (NCBI taxonomy): Eukaryota > Viridiplantae > Streptophyta > Magnoliopsida > Lamiales > Plantaginaceae > Plantago > Plantago elongata. The sequence goes on from JAYMSP010003300.1 coordinate 19,395, forward strand.
TCGTTTTTGTTTTTTTCTTCCTTCTTCTATTCTTATATACCCAATAATTTCCCCTTTCAATATATTTTTAAGAATCATTTTTCACTTTCATCCAAAGATTTTATCATTCACTCCATTATTCTTTATGAACGCTTTTCATTTTTCTTTGAAAATTGTTATCTCCATATGTTATCAAACTTAATTTATTTAAATTAAATATATATTAATAAAAAAATAATATTAATTTATAAATATTTTTATAATATCGCTACCTCTCAACTAATCGTCTGCGTCCGTCCCTGTTATTCTTCATGGTTAACATGCAAAGTTTGCTTAACTATGTTCAACCCAATAACCAATTTGTCAATGCTAATTTAGAAAGTATAAAGTTCGACTGTTTAATTTAATTTACTCAATAATTGAATTCAAATAACATTAAAAATTAATCAATTGATTTTTATTTTTTTTAAAACGACTAAATGGTTTCAACTGAACTGCACTTCGTTATCTAATCAATTGATCATTGATCATGAATTAATCAATTGAACTGCACTTTGTTAACAACTTGAAGCTCGAGCCTTCTTGGTCTTCGTCTTCTTCCAGTCCTTATGTCATACAACTTGAAGCTCTGCTAAAATCATAGATGCATTAGTTAAGTTTGCTTTATCTAAAATCATAGATGCATTTGTTAAGTTTGCTTTATCTAAAATCTTCAATCAGAAGGTAAACTATGATTAATCAACTCTAACTAATTTCAGACCAATAATACAGTTTATATGCAATGATGATTTCATTTTGCCTTTTCTTTTTCAAACAGGGATATGGCAATGTCGGCATATGCAGCTCTACTTTCTCTTATCCATGTCAGGGATCATGTCCAGGTGTATCATTCTCTCCATATGGTTTTT
>JAYMSP010003301.1:0-20276 GCA_036897095.1 Plantago elongata
ACCTGATTATGATCTGATATACCGCAAGTTTCAAATGATTTCTTCTCCAATGTTGATGATATCTTCTTCTCAGACCTCGGTGATGTGTTCTTCTCCAACATATTAAATAAGCTTTCCATCCTCAAATTCTCTTCCCTTGCCACCTTTAGTAAAAGATTTAGCATAGAATAAAAAGATAAGAAATGTAAATATCATCCTGAACTTCTTTTGTCACCTACCAATACAAAGTTCATGTTGATTTTGTTGTGTTGATGTCTCATTTACATCTGAAACTTTGGATTTCTTCAATTATCTCAGAAGTCTAACCCTCTTCATACCTCCTACACCCCCTGGTCCAGCTGGCATCTGAAACTTTGATCAAACAACTGATTGACAAAGTAGAAAAAATAAATTTCAAAACACACACAAAATAAGAATACAACCTAAATTGACACCCAAAACCTGAATAAAAGATCATTAGACTATTATATAAAAGTAGATTACAAGTCAATCCTAAGTAACATTGTTTTCACTCAATCCTTCGAACTCCATCATCACTTTCACTCAATCCTTCAAACTCTTCTTCTTCTTCACTATTGTTCGAGTCATCAGAATCATACGCAGAGGCTAATCAGCAAAACGAAAAAGATGGAAGAAAACAAATCCGCCCCAAAACAGCAAAACAACGAAGCCAAAAGAGATCCCCTGAGCCTGAAAATCAACCCCCCTGCACCCTGTCCAAACTCTTAAACTCAAAGCCTAACCCAAAAAAAATTATCAATCAGCATAACGACTCATTCTAAGAAGCAGCTACTCGTGTAATTACATCTAACTCATTCAAAAATTATTAAGCATCCACACTGACTAATCAAATTTTGTATCAGAAAACTATTCATGTGCAAATCCCCATGATTCACTAGTTGAACAAAAGCAACACATATTCACAGTAAAGCAACAAAATCAGACAATACAAATCAATAATGCCATGAGATCAGAGAGTACAGTAAAAATTCTGTATATGCTAGACAAATAAGTTCAATACCTTTGTTGTAGAAGAAGCACGAGATCATAACGGTCTATATCTGATCGAAGATCCACCGGTGAGATCCGTAGGAGAAATCCGAATTAGCGATCGATTGAAAGATCGAAGTCGCGGAAGGGTATCAATGGCTCGATCAAATGCAATGCAGTAAAGACGAAGGCTAGGACGAGATGAGGGATCGGTAGAGACGAAGGCTAGGTTCCGCCATAGCTGTATAGCTCAGTAAACTCTACTGTTCTGACTTTATCCAGTAGCCTCAGTCTCGGAAAATTCTAACACCCGAGGCCTAAGTTCATAAACCAAAACCCAAAGTGAAAAAAATTCATGAATAATTTTAAATTTATTTAATCTCATTTTTCATTTTTATTTATATGATCTGCAATTTATTTATAGACTTGATCTATAAAATAATTTCTCCCGCTGTCTCTATGAATTTGGTTTATAATGATAAATTGTAAGGAAGTCCAAATATTTATCTTATTATGTTTATGACGCCGCATTTTATATTAAATTTTATAAATTTCATATATTTGCCCCCATATTGAGAGGAAATTTTATTCCTCCCCCTTTAATATGTATTGAGACTAACTTTCCTCTCAATTGATATATACACTTAAATATCAATTTAGAGGGACATTCCTTCTCAATTGGCATGTTTTCCTGTAATGACTTATTTAATTATTCGATCTATGCAATTTTGTAAGAGAGGAATCAAGGTATCTTTTATTTTAGGGCTGCGAAATTTATGCCGAACAACCTTTCATGTCATTTTTTAAGTGTTTAGACGTTTTCGTTTTACGTCCTACTCAGAACTGTACTATTGTGTATTAAGTGTACTAGTGTACTAATGGTAATATACATACGTAACTAATCTACATACCAACATATCATATGATATGCTTAACTATAATATTAACCATACGATTTTCAGCTTAATCTCATCATTTCTACAATAGTTACTAGCTATTCATTGATACATATACAATCATGACACGCGTACATAAATTATATCAGAATTTTCCATGGGTCCTTCCTTCATATAATTGGAAAAGATTCAAGTTTCATAAACCAACTTTTGTATTAATCTTATGGCCTTGGTTGGGCAATGTGGGTCATTTTGCTTGAAACTTGAGATTATTATTTCAAAACGGTACTCTTCTAATCTTGCCATTATTAGGACAAATCGTTGTGAGGTGATCGATCATCATATAGTAGTACTTTGAGTGTGTGGTTAAATACTTAAATACATGCAGACAATTGAAAACCACATGTTCGAAATATCACATCAAAATCTAATTAAGAGTTTGATTAAATTTTCATACGTTGTTCTTCATACATGGAGTAATAAAAAAAATTGAATTCCTAAGAGGTATATTTTGGGAAGCAAATTAATTTTCAAATTTGACGTCTTATTAATCACTTTAATCACGTTACTAACCTGATTTATTGTGTCAGTTGCACCTTATTTTTTTACCAAAATAAGACAATTATATTAACTATGTTTGATGATGTTATTTAGTTGTTAACTGATTTGAAAAAGAAAAAGAAATTATTCTATATACCTTTAAAAAATACAATAATTGATCAACTAGATAAAAGTGAATAAAGTAGGAGAGAATGTGATGTATGAGAAAAAATAGTGAATAAAGTAGAAAAAAAATAGATAAAGTACTTCTTTCATCCCGAAGAACTTTAGACATTACGGTTGGCGCGTAGTTTTATGAAAAAATTAAATTAATAATAGAATAAAGATAAAGTGGAAAGAAAAATACAACTCTAGTGGTAAATTATGTAATTTGAATGTGAAATAAAGAATTTATAGATTTGTATGAAGTTATGCGTGACATATAAAATGTATGATTCTGCAGTAGGATGAAGTAGTTAAAATAACGTATAAAATAAGAAAGATTTTTCATTTAAAAGATGCGAAGATGAAGTTTGAACTAATTAAAATGGAATAAAAAAAAGATGATGTTTGTACGGAAACTATTATAATTTATAAGTTGATCGAGAAAATGCCATGCATGTCTATAACATACACTTACTTTACTCACGTGTTGTATATCATACCATGAACCTCTATTCGTATTTAAAAATACAATCTTTAGTAGTAGATTATGCAGGCCCAGGCCCCAAATATATTTTATATTTTTTAATTTTTGGGGCTCCATTTTTTATACCAAGTCTCTCGGCGGCAAGTTTTGTTTAATGTGAATGAAAGGTATGTGGTTCCAAACCTAGCATCCACATTAATTATTTTTCTCCCCTTTTTTGAACTATTTTCCTTCATAATTCTTAAAATATTTTTTCTTCTTATATCCCCTTTTCTCAAAAAATATTTCCCTTATTCTTACTTTCAACATTTTTATTTTCTTCTTAATTCTTTAACAACTTTCACTCTTTATTAACGTTTTCTTCTTCATAATTCTTTAAACGATTTTATATTCTTATTCTCTTTTGTTAACAATTTTTTTCTTTAAGATTCTTTCTAACATTTTAATTTTCTTCTTAATTCTTTAAATATTTTTATTCTTCTTAATTATTTAAATATATCTATTTTCTTATTTTTTTTCTGTTTTTGTCTACATAGGTTGTCATTTTTAAGTTATATAGAGTTAAATTTAAAATTTATTTTTTAAGTTTCAAAATTATACTTATTTAATATAAAATTTAACATCATTTATTATTGATGTAAAATAAAGTAACACCCAATTTGACAATAAATATATTAAACAAATCATTAACGTAAAATATTAAGCCACATACCTTAAATAAAAATTCAAAGGTCCTGAATAAAAATTCACTGACCCTAAATTAAAAAAATAAAACTTTCATATCTAATAAAAACCGCTCTTTCCCTAGAATTTTTAAAACCTTAATGACTTCAATTTATTATAGTTTTTTTTATGTTGAATATTTTTTATTTATTTATTTTTATAATCTCCATTGAAATTTCACACCAGGCCATCCAAATTTATGGGCCGGACCTGCCCAGGCCATAATGCATCTGCAGTAGAACCGTAAATATATACTAGTACTATTTTGTTGAATGAACCACAAGTTTTTGTGATTATTTAAACTTTGTTTTGTCCATACTCGTAGCCGTGGAATCATTTCTTCCCAATCAATTTTTAACAATAAGAAGATTCCGTTTTGCTCATAGCCAACCATTTTATATGAAATTAAGTGGCTGATTGTTCAGACATTTAAATGTCTTCATTTGACTCGATGAACAGTAATTTGACTTAAAATACATTTTAAATACCCCTATTTCAATTTCATTCCAAACACAATTTCATCAAAATTACCATTCAAATGCCATGTCAGTCAATTCCTAAATTACTCTTCTGCGGACACTCATTATTGTATCAACAATCTTAAAGTTGTCCTCGCATCATTGCTTATGGCCAACAATTACTTCAAGCTTCCCTTTCATCATTCATTATTCTTTTTTACTTTATACCACTAGTATCTGCGCAACTGCAACTTATCAATATTGCCAAGTGGGTATGGTGTCTTTCCAGCCATTTGTGATTTTACATCCGAAAGACTCAAACTTTATATAAATAGTGGAGTAAATGCTCAAGATAACTTGAATTCATTGTCATTTCTTACAACAGAAGATCATTCTTCATATATATTATGATGTGAGTCTGTGAACAAGTGTCATGAGTATGAGTAATCATATCGTACAGTTGAAAAAGTTTCTCAATGCCCTTTCTTTAGCTTGATATTCGCCTCAATACGGCATATCATCCCCCACTTGCAACAAACTTTGCTATATGAGACAGTATATAGAAATGAAAAACAAAATTTTATATTATTGCATAAATAGTTATATGAATTACAGTGTTCTATAGTGTTGATGTTGTTCTCTTATTCTTGTGTACTATACAAGTATATGCTACAGCAAAAATAATTGGCATAAAATATCCTAAGTGTTATACACCTCCTGATCTATATGTTGTTCGAAGTAGTAGGTTACAAGATAAAGTACAAAAGCAGTTTTTTTTTCAATGAATTGAACTTTTGTATTAAGATAAAAATGAAAAGTACCATCAGAAATTAAAGCGGTTTCAAACATCTCTCCGGCTGCTTGCTAGATCAACGGCAAAATCACCTGAATCTTCGCCATCCAGTTGTTTCAAGTACACCTTAAATTGTGGATCATAATCTACGGCTTTCTGCAAGCACTTGCGTGCCTCATCTTTGCGATCCAAGTTCAGAAAAGCACTAGATGTACCAAGTAAGATTTAAGACGATTAGTGTATATAGATATTGAGACACATTTGAGAGATTTGCCACAGGATATGCATTTACAAAAAGCCAAGAGTTATCACAACCAGTCCATACCTTGAAAGCAATAATAGAGCACCGTAATAGCGCGCTTTGATATTTGGATTCTCCGGTTCATCCAATTGAGCTACTCTTTCTAGATGATGAAGACATTCATCCATCTTTCCCTGCAAAGGATAGAAGACAGTTTAAGGACATGTAAAAGACACTTGAGAAAATTAAGCCTACACATGTAGCCATGCAAAAGCACAAATTTATCGTAATGCGTGCTTACTGTCTTCAGCAATTTGTGACCGATTAATAGAATTGTAGCTACATTACCTACATAATACCTTTACTGCAAATATAACCAAACATGTCCGATCAAGTTTCGGGAGTGTATTTAAGATCGACCCATCAGGTTTGGTTGGACAAGACAAACCTCTACTTTTAGAAATAGTCCTGATCTCGTTAGAACCACCCCCATACAAAGAAAAACCTAAGTGAACCAGTAAAACCACGCAAATTTGCTAGAACCAGTAATTGGTTGAACCGGTTCAGCCATTTCATAGTCAAAACATATTTTCCTTGACCTTAAATGGGGTTAAAAAAATATACATTCTAGTTGAAATAAATATAAACAACTTTTTGTACACATATATACTTAATAGTACTTGCAGGACAATATATGGTACTTAATAAAATCTCACAATGATTTCCTATATTTCATGCCTTCAACTCTATAATAATTAGTAATTTTACATCAATTATAATGACATAATTGTCCAACCAACAATCATATCGGTAAAACTATTGAGCTGGTATTTTGCAATCTTTCTGGTTAGCATTGTTGTAGGGTTTTAGTAATATTGAAAATATAAAAGAATCTTAATACGAAATGTTAATGCTGATGCGATGATGGGTTGCCAAGTGCTTATATATTTTGCCATTATTCCCTACATGTTCTGTGCTAATCTTATCTTGTTCTTGCCTGCTCAATACTCATTTTCTTGATTATAGTCGCAATTTTTTTATTGCAGCAAAATTACCCATTGTCTGCAGGTGGAACCCTACTGAGACAGAAATATCAAATCCAAGGGATATGAATATTAATCAGTGCACATCACAACAATCTCAGTGGGATAAAAAAGGGTAAGAAGCAAAAATGAGAATTTACCAGCTTCATGTTAGCAATACCAGCCAATTGAGATGAAAAAATCAAAAGGTCAAGTTCTTTTTCTGATCGATCGCTGCCAGCCATTAGAAGCTGATAACAGATATACAAAAAGTTAATTCACCAGTCAAAACAAGTGAACAAGAGAAAAGTTTCAGCAAAACAGAGTTTGCACATGTGTCGAATAACGTATAATTGACCTAGCAAGTTTACAACCATGTCTAATATGTACTGATATTTGTGAGAACTTCAAGCAGCAACTTAATCTAGTGACTATTAAAATGACAAACAACATCCAAAACATATCATTCACTTGGGTTAACAACAATAAGAAGAAATGAATCCGACCTTTGAAATGGCACTTTCATAGCACTCAATAGCTTCTAGGAATTGTTCTCTTTGTGCAAGAGTCTTTCCAACAAGGAGTAAAGCTTCTACATGTCCAGGATCCTTTTCGAGAGCAATTCTGCAATCCATTTTAACAGAATTGGAATATGAAGTAGGAAAAACAACCAAAGTTGAAACTTAGTGAAGTAAATGTTACCTAAGGAAGTTAATTGCAGTATCATCACGACCATCTGCCAGGAGCTTTACTGAATACTGTTGACATGTACAAAGACAACTTATCAAGGAACTTGTACAAAACATAAAACATTCTTTTTAGAACAGCGTCATCACTCACATTATATAATTCCACAGGTGATAGGCTCTGAGCAGCCTGAGGCCCGTTCTTGGTCGATATACAAAGCTCCGGTAGTTGCTTGGGTGATTCTGTGTTCAATGGTGCAATATGGGTATCTCTCTCAGGCATCCCTAAATAGGCGAGAATGTCAGGATTGCTGAGACATATGGTCTGCAAATTAGGGGATTAGCACACATCCAAAAATAAAACAGCATGTAGTTCAAGGCATGTGCAATATCTATCAAATCCAGGCAAGTCGTATATGAACTTAGAGCAAAGAAAGGCAGGTAACAGAATAAGACAAGGGAGAATGCTGCACTATTTATTAGCATTACATCACCTCATAGCATATTAGTACTCCCAACATTAAGTTTTGTGCTATGAGATTTTCAAAACTATAAACTGACAATATTGTGCTACGTGGATACAAATTAAATCATTAAAAGAATTTGAGTAATGAGTACAAAAGCTGTTGAAATGAAGCAATATAGATGTATTTAAGGGAAACATACAGATGGTGGTGCAGACTTTATTGACCATTATTAAAATGCACTGTAAGTCTCCTTACAATAGAATATATTAAGGGAGTTCTTTCCAAGCTTCATAGACTTTAACTATTTATCTGTTTGTTAGTTGGTGTTATGGTTGGTCCTGCTAGACTGTTTTGATGTTCATTTGGTGGCCAAGTGTTTGGTTTTTCCAGGTACAGTTTGCTGTTGGTCATGTTCTGAATTGGTGCTGATGTAGTGGTTGTGTGGGTGTTGAAGCCCAGGGAGTTGGCTTATACATACTACACTGGGATTTTCTTATTATTGCTGTGATAATAAGAGCCTTTGATCACAGTTTACTGGAGTCAAATGGTTTAGAAGGTGTGCATCTTCCCCAGATTGTATCAGAGGTTGTTTCCTGAACATGATCAGGCAGTGCTGTTTCATGCTCGATTATGTTACCCTCTATCTTAGGTCTTGTGTATATGTAGATAGCTTTTATTGAGTGAGTTGTACCCAGGAGATATAGCTGGATCCTTGGCCAGTTTGTGCTTAGTCCTATCATTTGGACTTTTGAGTGATTTGAATTTGTTTCGATTCTTGTACGTTCTATTGGGGTATGCCCTTCTTAGTTTGTAATCCTATTTGGGCTTCAATATATTTTAAATTCTTGCAAAAAAAAAAAAAAACAGAGAGAGAGAGAGAGAAGAAAACAGAGGAAATACTATAAAAAAGAATAATTGGTCTTCTATAACCATACCTTCGTGCAGTGGAAATATCAAACACTGACAGTTTAGAGCATAACAATTCTGCCCAAACATAGGGACTGAAATCAGCCAGTAGCAAACTATCATAATATAGATCTAATAGAATAAGAAAGCTACCATATACTAAGCCTCTAAAGCAAGTCACAGGAATGAAGTGTACCCCTTGTATACTTCTAATTCTACTGGAACTTTATTGGACTTCGGTCACTATCACTACTGCTACTTGGTCCAAAGGCATATCTGCTATGCAGGCAGATTGGTTCTAATTCTGTTAGTATTGGTGACTGTTAAGTATGCAAAGATTTTAGGACAAGAAATTTCCAATTCCTGTGGGAGTCATGAAAAGAATTAGAAGAATAATGGAAATTTCTTATGGACTTGTGAGTAATTGGTTATAGAAATCCAGAGGTATGGAACGTAGTTTGTCAGGAGAAACAAATGCGGGATATGTATGAATGATGTTTTGTCTTGGAAAAAGCAGCCTTAGGATCATTTTTGTTTGAACTTGAAAAGGATCAATCAACCCTTCCGTGGCACAAGGGAATGAAATATTACAAGCTGAAAAACATGTGTTAGGTACTGTATCTAGGAGCTTTGATGTTCACTCATAGAAATTTGTCCAGAAAGTGAGTACCGAGATCCTCCAAAACTTCAGTTTGGCTGAGCTTTATGGCCTTGCTTTGGATGATCAGATGACTATTACTGCTATATTTTATGACATTTTCTGGCCTCCTGATGTAGCATTGAAGATGCACAACATATGTCAGACATTAGTTTAAATAACTTTAATTGATTTTAGCATTAAGCTTGAGAAAATTTTACTTCCTCCGTCCCGGTCAAAGCTTCCCATTTTGCCATTTTAGTTGTCCCACACAAAACTTCCATTTTTGGTAGTTATCGTCCAGCTACCCTACTTAACCAAAAACCCTCGTAATATACTTTTATTCACAACTTTACCAACCCACCGTCTCATATTTATTCATCCTTATTCTTTTTTCATTTTCTAAATAATAATCAACTTTTCACTTCATCAACCCCCTATTAAATTTAATCATTATTTATTCGACTTCCATTTAAATAAAATGCAATATTCCACATGTCCTTATTTGGTTGACCAAAAAACCAAACGGGAAGCTATTCCCGGGACGAAGGAAGTAAAATTTATACATTTTCCGGCAAGATTCCGGTAAACTATTCTCTTCAAGTACCTTATGTGATACAAGTTGAATAGTTGACTACTTTCCCTTGATTTTTTGAAAAAAATAATAGTCAAGTATCTTATTGAGTGAAGTTGAATACTTTTGATTAACATATGTGGAAATAGCCCCAACATAAAGTTATTCTCTGTTGTACCTTCGTGCAGTTTGAAGGATGAGAAATGAAGTGACTTTTCAGGATAAGAAGATAGATGTGAATTTGGATTGTAAGTATGTTAGTTCTGAGTCGGTTAGATTAAGAAGCTCAACAGGCACCACGAGAGCATATTTGGTTTGTTTGTGAGGTTTAATACCTGGGTAGTTTTTGTCTTTGTTCTCCTCTTCCATCCCTGTGTTTTCAGCCTTGCTCGTTTCCTGCTTGTGTGCTTGCTTCCTGGTGTCCATTTGTTTGGCTTTGTTTACCAAGGGTTCCTTTGGTCTTGCCTTATTTCTGTGTAATTCTTACCTGGTTGTATTCTCTGGCTCTTTTGGTTCTGTTTGTGCATGCAGGTGTTCTTGCTTTTGGCTTGATTAAAGAGTTAGTGATACTCTTGCTGGAGTTTAGTTTGCTTGCTTTAGTTCAATGTTCACAGATGGAATTGTGTTTTCTTGAAATTGACTTGATTTCAATTGGAGACCACTCAGGGCAGGTAGGGCTTTTGCCCACTCATTGGGAATTTTGGCCTTGAAGCGGAATCGGAATAAATCTCAGGAAGCATTGTTTTGATATCTGCAATTTGTGTTGGGCTAAGAAAGTGTGTTCATGAACCTAATTCATTGCCATGGATTGCCATCCTTGGCCCTTTTGGGCCCCCATTGATTGGCAGGCCACGGACCTGGTATGGAGTTTGCTGAGCTCAATGTTGGATAGAAGGTGCACTTGGTTTTAGGGGATGATTTGGATTATGGTTGTGTATTCTTGTGCCAAGGAAATTTCGTAGTGTAGTTACTCTGATTAAACTATTTCCTGATATCATAATGAATCTTTAGCTTTATTGAGATATAACCCTCTTATCTTGTACAAATGTTGGGCTTTAATGGATTTAAATTTGTGCAAATAGAAGAGAATATGTGAACACTAAATATAAAGGAATTGAATGAGACAATAGTGAGTAGCCACCGCTAGACTGGTTAACAGTGATACTGAAATCACATTTTACATAGCAGATTAGCAGGAGCCAGGAGAGCTGCTTCCATCTGACTTCTAAGTCTATTAAGGAAAACATTTATGTATTAAATTTCATCACCGAATTTCGGGAAAAACAATCAACCTATAACAAGTTGCCCGTTAAGTCTCATGAAATGGACGGTTTAGGCCGTGGTTGGAAATATAGCTAAATGGAAATGCAAGGTCTTGTGTCCACCCTATTATGATAAACCAAGTAACTGGAATTACACAATATTGATCATGCTATACAAAATTGTTATGCCAAATCCAGGACACAAAACAGTCATTAGAGCATTCTGGAACCACAAACCAAAATTGTGGGTTGGTTCATAATTTGGGTTGCTGAAATGTTGAGTGTGAACACAACCCAATTTCTGCTTTTTACCATAAACCACTTCATATTGTTTTTGCTATATTTTTATCCGAAAATGATTAATGACCATTAAGTTTGATTGAACTTAATTACAATAAGATACTTACATGATTATACATGAGTCGTTTTTCAATTTAAATTTCCTAATTTATAGAATTAATTATATTTAATTAAGACTTCTTGGAGAAGATATTGAGTTGTGTGAACCCATAAATATGTTTAATCATGAAATCGTATCATGTTGGACTCCGTAAATAGAGCTTGAAAAAATTATGCAAAGAGAATAAATCAACAAATCTTTTCGTTTCCCAAGTGATTTCATGTTTATGCATTGGATTAGGGAAATTAAATGCAACCACTGAAAGGCAAGTCACAAGAATGCATTTCTGCATGCATCTCATTGTAAGGGAAAAAAGTTATTTGAGTTGGCTGGGGACACTTGTCCCACTCTCACTGGAGGGCATTACCAAGCAATTGGGTTGCCAGTTTGCTCAAGGTGTGAGCATGGGTCATGGTTAAGATCAATTTTTACACAAGTTAGCTCCCATGACCCAATTGTGGTCATGGATAAGGATGCTCTTGGACCCACATCAGAAATCCTCAAAGCAAATAGTACAAGTAATATTTTGTTATGGTGTTTACCAGTATCATGTTAGACACTGAAATCAACAGTTCAACACTAATTCACATATTGTTAAGTAAGCAACATGCGGCTAATCTCAGAAAGATGCAACTATCAAATACCCAAATCAATATACTAACAAATTACAGAACACTTTTAGGCAACTATCAGAAAAAAATAATGGTACAAACCTGTATCAGAGTCAGTGAACTATTTGTTAGCCAATATACTAAACTTCCCTGCAGAGTATCAGAAGAAAAGCAAAATCAGAACAAATATTAAGGATGAAAGAAAAAACTAAAAAGGCCCATAATATATATTCTTTCTACAACGAGCTTTTTCAAAAAGTTTATTGGACAATCTCAAAAAAGAAAATAAATGAGTCGATTAATTTGAAAACTTCCACTTCCATCCGATTATCTTGAATCGGTTATCTTCTTTCGCTTTCTTAACAGGTTGTTTCCTTTTCAGCTTCTGCTTTCTTTCAGTTCTTATTCATGAGAATTTTGTAACAAGTAGAATATTGCCTCGACTCATGAAACATGTGAGTTCAAGTGTTTCAGGTAATATATGCACTCCACAGAGTGGCAATACAGTAACAGAATGGAATGAAGCAGCAATATACTGTCTTGACAAAAAAGAGTGGGCCGTAAAAGTATAGCCTATAACATATGGAGCAGATGCTTTAGTTCTGTCCATATTCAAAAGGAGAAAAGAATAAACACTCTGTAAGAACATCCCCGGCCCTCCTGGGGTAGGGGTCGAAGGGTGTACCAACCACAGCCTTACCATGACCAACAGATCACAAGCAGAACAACTTACGGTTGCACTAAGGCCGCCATCATTACAGTCCAATAATCAGGGGTACGAAGAATGTAAAAGTTTTTTGATTCTAAGAATAATCTGAATCTACTACGATAAGTTAGGAAATTCCTGATCAGGTGGAAATGCATTTTAAAGTACCTGGGGAACATTAAAGGCAGTAAACATAATCGGTAGTGTCAGCACTTCCAAATACACACGGAACAACTGCAACCCAATAGAATGGACATGTAAGCATGCTACATTGTATATGACTACAACATTTGTAGTATCTATAGAAACAAAAAAAGAAGTATTAGGGAGCCTTTCCTTTTCAAGTTTTTCAAGCAAGAGTAAGATGTAAAAGTAATATGCATTGAAACTTGACATTTTAATATCACAAAACTGATGAAGTCTGAATTAGCACATGCACACATTTGGATTAACAGTTGTGTTGACATGCCTGAGCAGTCATGCATTAATTAGTTGATATTCTTGTTTGGATGCTTTTGGGTGCGTAGCACTTGTCTATTCGTACTTCTGTAATGTTGATATGGGATATCAATATGGCCACAATATGTTGAAGATACTATGTAATCCTTAACATCCTTCCTATATTTCCAGCTTACACTTTTGTTTTGTTTAATTTATAACTATGTTCAATTATCGACCACAAAGCGCAGCTCAGTTGGTAAAACGGTTCACCTCCAACTAATAGGTCGGGGGTTCGAGTCACCCTTTAGCCGTTTCAAAAAAGAAAAACTAGGTTCAATTATCCATGACCCCAAAGATATCCCAAACAAATGGAGGTCATATCTTTTTTCCAAATCTTTTTAGAAGATGGAGAAGCCGTACACCGTATTTTGATGACTCAACATTAGGGTCGGTGTTGTAAATCCCGGTCAGATCCCGGTGCATTTTGGCACCTGGACAGGATTGGCATGCCCATCCTGGAAGACATAGCATCCCGAGATCGCCGCTGGGATCCTAGGATTCCCGGGCTGGATATTAAAGTTTTGGGGGTAGATTGGCCATTTAGCCTCAATTATAACCTAATTTCCAAAGTTCAAGCTGTTTTTCTTTAGTTTATGGCTTTCTGCAAGTTACGTAATTTCTAGCTTTTTATGTTTATGTTATAATGTGTGCTATATTATATACTCCATAAAACTTCAATATCCCGATCATCCCGTTAGTATGATCTCGCTATCCCACATTTATTTATCGGGCACGAAGCAATCAGGGAGTAATAGCAATGATTAGGGTGACATCTACAGGGATGGGTGGTCAATACTCAATAATAACAGTGCCAAATTGCCCCTGCGCCCTATATAAAAAAGACAACCCAGCCCATGCGTAAATTGTAGACCCCGTCGCCAGAGTCAATGACGGCTAATGGATTCAAAGCAAAAAAAAATTAAGCCAAGCAGCTCAATTTCAGCTATAAAGTCTTGATAGACCTTGTTGTTTATAGAAGTGTTTACATACTTTTGGGTGCCAAATTACGATAGAGGCCTCCAAATACCTTGTCAGTCAGGTTACCGGAATCACCAAGTCTACCAACTAACTTCACAAGAAGCTTTAGTAAAAACTCCATATTTACTAGTAAGAAACATGGGCTTGGCTAATTGTAGTACAACGTCGCACTGCACTAATAATAGTACACCTTTTAAAATTGGACAAGTGGTAAAATTTCAACATAAAAAATTAATTAATTAAATGTTTAAGTAATTAAAATCATTTTGAAAATACATATTAGATGAATTTACAAAGTACACCCCTCACGAAAAGTCTATTTCAAATTCAAACTAAAATTATTTTTCTTCTCCAAAATTGTTCACCACTACCATCACCGCCAAACACTCACCGGAGCTCCGCCGGAGCAAGCTATTTTCAGAAAATCAACAACCATGGAAGCCGTTGGAAGCTCTAAGCTCGAGCTTCCATGGCCAATTTACCATGGAAGCTCAAGGAAGAGCTTCCGCGATCTGTTCCATGGCAGATCTGCAGGTTCATGGAGCTCGAGCTTCCATGGCAGATTTGCCATGGAAGCTCGAGCGCGATGGCGGCAGAGCCATGGAAACTCTTTGAGCTTCCATGGCTGCTATGCCATGGAAGCTCAAGCTTCCAGCGAGCTTTAGCTGGCTGCGGAAGCTTTGAGCTTCCTGGCAGAAGTTGATCAGAGCTCCGGTCAAATAAAAAAAAGTTTAATTTTTATGAAAATTAAATTTGTGTATTTGTGAATTATAAGATGATGAGGGGTTGATTTGATATTATTTGAGGGTATCTTTGTTAAGTTTAAAGTTTAATGGGTGTGCAAATAATTAGCCTTGTGAAATATTTTATTATAGTGCGACGTCGCACTACGTTATTATGGGACAGTGCGATGTCATGTCGCATTAATAAAAATGAATGGATGAGATTCAATTTTAAAGTGATCCAATGGCTTAGATCGTGGTATTAACAATAGTACAATGCGACGGTACTATTGTTAGCCATCCCCAAGAAACATTCAACACATCTTGATAGCAATTAATATCCAAACTTCTCAGGATCTGGTGTACCAGATACGAATACTGGAGTGACTAGCATAAGTGATATATTTGTGTCGTCAAATATAGGATTGATTGTTCATTCTTATTCGAGTACAAAAAACATGTAAACAAACACTTGGGTAAGAACATCTTATTTTATTTTATGAAACAAAAAAATATCAAACTTCAGATTGCATGGTTGCTACAGTTTAAATGATGGTGGAAATGAAGAAAGCACATGCATAACTTTCAGCTCACCTTTGCCAATGCTCCCAAAGAACCAGGTAATTGTTTATGTGATGATCTAAACGCCATCTGAGAAGTTAAGAGAATAAAATACTTTCAGCTGTCTATGAACATTCAACACAAATTACAAGCAAACAGCAGCATGTAGATGGGAAAAGGTTCAAGTAAATAGTAAATTAAATTAGATAATGGATCAGCCAAAAATAAAACAGAATATCAGAAATAATAGCCACAAGTAATAGTCACCCACATAAAAATAAATTATATATAGACCTTACCATATAAGAAATGAATAACACTAAAAAAATTAAAGTTTTAAAAAGCCATGAAAATCTTATCTGACTATATTTATTGGTGACAGGTTTGTAGTTTACCTGTAAAACAATAAAAAAAGAAACAGAGTTGAGGAAAAGCAAATAAGAAACGCACGAGCTGTTTCCTTAATTAATACGACGAGAAGTTTAGTTTTAGGTCACGAGTTGAGGATAAGCAGAATTGCAATACCAAGCCTATAAAAAATCTGAAATTCACATGACAACTTTGAGAAATGCATCAGCGATAAGAAAACCATAGATTAGAACAAAAAAACATGTGTTCCTATCACCAAGAAACCAAAGTTAAGTTCATATCACCAAGAAATGTCAAGAGCCATTAAAACAAGACAAAAAGTAAATTAGAAGCAGATCCTCAAATCCTAATCAGAGTTTTGCACCTAATTAAGCATCCAAGACTCAACTCCAAGGTAAAAAGCAGACATCTTGTGATTAATGGTTCCACAAGCCGTAGCTATGATGTAGTACAGAATACATGTCCAACAATATCCAAGGGAGAGGCCTGTCCTTATACCTGAACATTTGTAAAATGCAAGCCCGCGGCAACTAATGGGAGAATAGGCCCCCACAGACCGTTGGGATATTCAATCAAATTCCGGAACCATAATGCTCCTCCCTGAAGTGTAGTAATGAGAATTCCATTATCACTGACTATGAAAACAATAAAGTAAAGGGGGAAAAACATGATTAAAAATAAGGAAAAGTACGATAATATATGTAACGACCCGGGCACTAATGGACCGAGGCCCGGCCCATTGGACCGGTGAGGTTACTCATGACACATCTCATTGGTATGATATTATCCATGATAATTATAAATAATAAGAATACGTAAATGTGTGTGACATATAGTTCTATGAGCCACATCAGGAAAACATGATAGACATGGAAAGAGAGAACTCCAAACTCTTCATATTGACTTCCCATTGAACAAATTTTGAAACTTTAAAGAGATTCATCAATTTAATAAAATAATAACTAATCAAGCAAACCGGAGTCAGAATAAGCAACATAATAGGTTGTTTTGGCATGTATAACAGTTCACCGTAAAATTGCACTCACCAATCTATTGATGCTTCAACCACATCTATGGTGATCATGCCCACAACCAATATCCAGAAACTAAAGCATGCAACAACTAACCTACCCCGCAGCAAGCCCAGATTGTCATACAAGGAAGAACCAAAAAATGAAGAATAAAATAGTTGACAATTTAAAAAAATGCAATAATTATAACTTAAACAGCCCTGGAAATAGCAACAGGCCCACTGAAGAATTCTATCTTCTCCAATACATAGTTGTCCCTGTGGTTTCATAACTTTAAGACACTAGGATAATATGTTTGTAATTAAAAGCATTATTCACCTTAAATATAGAGCACAATAACCTAGATTCTCCTTTGAAGTCACTGCATAGTAAAAACATAAAAAAATGCTTGCAGAGTTTCTAGGCATAGGCAGAACTAAAATTTTACTGTTCATTAATCAGCAGTCATAATAGATTAGATAAGTAGCCATCCAAACTCAAGATAAGAAGCATTTAGACACAAACTTTAGCAACGGTAAAGGTAACAAGTTCATTAATTAATATGAAGGTTTGGAGCACATAAATCATTTGATGTCAATATAAAATATAGTATTACTTACACAATCAAAACCAGAGTGGTGGCCTAATGACATAGCTCGGATGCTCACAAGCCACAAGATAAAGCAAGGGGCCTGCAAATTTCCAAAAGGAAACAAGAAATAGAGTGTAAAATCCAATGTGGTATTCTTATCTAAGGCTGAAAGTATATGCTCAACTCTGGTTACTACTTCCTCCGTCCCGGATCAAGGTTCCCATTTGATTTTTGTTGACTTTTATTAACCTTTGTTTGACTATAAATTAATCCTAAATCATAAGTATATAGTAAAAAAAATTCTTAAAAATTATTATGAAAGTACATTGATTATAACTTTTCTATTAACTTTTCATTATAATTTAGGATTAATTCATAGTAAAACAAACAAAGGTTTAAAAAAGTCAACAAAATCAGATGGGAACCCTGATTCAGGATGAAGGAAGTAGTATAACAGACATAAAGGGCAAATCGGAAACCGTACTACCTCATTTTTCTATTAACTTTTCATTATTTGGACTATGGCCTACCAGTTTCTTTGTTGCTGCATATTGTTTTAAGGGTGTGGGTTAGCTATTTAGAAGTTGATGTCAGTGGAGAAATTTGCATTAGGAGGGTATCCCTCCCTCTCCTAGCACTAGTATTCTGTCTTTGTCTATCTCAGCTTTTTTCTTATCTCTTTATCTTTTCTGTAGGGTCACTTCTTTTGTTGTCCATGCACACACTATGATTTTACCCTTGGCTATGTAATTACTCTATCAGGTTTGGATTTGGTTAGTAATGAGGTAGGCAGCAGGGCTTTTATTAATAGCTCTTTTTTGTGGTTTTTCAATGGTCAAAGTTTTAACAATGATGATAAACTCTTGGCTAGTCAGTTTGTATAGCTTGTATAGCAATGGATCATTGTGGACTTGGATGAAGTTTGTTTATCTAGCTTCGATCTCATTGTGGATTAGTACTGTTAAGCTTAATTCTAAGCTTGTTTCTTGTACTAGTTACATGATTAGTCTGTGGTGTAAAGGTAGCACTGTAAGACATTATACCAAGCTTTTCTTGTACTCTCATTGTATCTCTTCTTATAATGAGTTGTACTGTTATGCTTAGGTATGATCTTGTTACTTGTACTATGGACACTTTATGGAAGGATGATATGAAGATAATATGATGGATCAATGTGAAGACAGATTGTGGCCTTTTGATTGCAACATTTTGACAGAAGCTTCTTTTTGGGACTATGGTACTTTAGAAGGCAGGAGGATGTCTCTTTTTGGCTTTCTGTTGGGGCACAATGGGCAAGCTCAAGGCACACTTCCAAGCTCAATTGTGATACCTTCTTTTGTGTATGATAGAGTTGGTAAATTGTAATGTTTTTGGATAGGAAACTTTTGGGATGTAACTATGTTGTTGCTATTGTTGTACGCGGGTTCTTACAAGCCGCCTTAACTTCTTATATATAAAAAATCTGAGAGCCTAGGCTCTTTTTATTAAAAAAAAATACATTGCTTAAAGAACATCACAGGAGTTAATAAGAAATGGTATAAGACAGCATGCTGAGAATTGAGAAAAAGGGCAATCAATGATGCGGACATCTTACTAGTATTTCATCTTTGCAAAATATTTCGAAAAACTGAATGTCTACTATCAAAGAAACAGGAAAGACAGTGTAACAAACTGAATATAGAGTATGCTTCCCCTAAACAAGAGTACATCCTGCAAGAATCCTTAGAATATGGAGAATCCAGAACGTATGACATCACAAGTAACATACTCATTAAACTCTAATTTCATGTGTTGGTCGACCTGTGGAGTTAGTAAAAAAACCCGCTTCAGTGGTTGTAAAAGCTAACTCTGTCCAACCATGGAGGGAGAATTTAAACAATCTGGACGGAGTTCAACTCTGTTCATGAATCGTGGTGGATTTAAAGTAAAGAAAAAATGAATTACATTTCATTTTTCATTCAATTCCCAATGTAATTTGAGTTTGCAATGTTTCAGACGTTGTAAAACATCGATTGGAGACGATTTTGGATTTATTTGGGTTACTATTAAGGGTCGATTACTCAGAGACCCAAAGTAACACTAAACATTGTTACTATACCCACTCTTAAAACATAAAAAGATACTCCGATAAATCTTGACATTCCTACACCCCTCAGTTATAATTAATCAGAAGTAACTTAATGATTAAACCAATTAATTCTTAAAACATAGCAATCTACTTTTAGATAGATTCATCTCTCATGTTACCATATCATAACTTATTCAAAAATCCTTCTCCTAATTTCTAAAGTGATTATCTCCATTACATACCATTGGGATCAGGATTTCACGCACCTACTAATGATACCAATAAAGCTGGCTGCATGGTTGCCATTTTGGTGTGACTTGAACCCGATCAAGGTACCAGATACTGGTACAGGATTATTCGGGTAAAAATAGTCAGTAATGATCGTGCAACCAATAAACACAAACGAATATGTGTAGGACCATGGTACCAGATGCTGGTACCGGATTGTTCCAGTACAAATATTTGGCACATTATCATGGAACTAACAAACACAAACTACAAATACAATATCTTGTACAATAATATGGTACCAATAAAATAATCAAATTACTTGTCAATTGATGTTGCCAGAAGAAGTTGACGGAAGTGGGATGCATCGATTAGGTTGATGAGATTTAGATCTGTCGTCAATTCTTTTAGGTGGTGATAGAGAGAGATGGGGACAATTTGATCGTAAATTTCTCTTGTCCGGGCATGCCTACAAGATTCCCTATGCTTGATTCAAGGAGATCTTCCCATTATTAGTAAATAATTTACTAATTTAGAGTATAAGGGTGGACATGATAGAACACTGAGGGGAAGTTTTAAAATGGATTGAATAGGTATTATATCCCATATTATGGGGTTGGGAGAGAACATTACCCCCCCCCCCCCCCCCCCCCCCCCCCCACCCCACCACTATCTTTTTTTTTTTT
>JAYMSP010003302.1:0-20275 GCA_036897095.1 Plantago elongata
GTTTGGGTTTTTGTCGTCGTTGGGGGGGGGGGGGGTGTAGCGATTAAATCAACGTACAACTTGTTAGCCTCTCTTACGATTCCAGGCCTTGTGTGGCCCTGGCAATGTATATGGCAATTGAAAATCCTCCCTAGAGTTCAATTTTTTTTGTTGTTAGCTGTGCAGGACCGTCTACCCATGACTGCTCGCTTGTATCAGCAAGATCTTATCCCCACACCACTTTGCCCGTTGTGTCGCTCTCTTCTTGAAACTCCGACTCACCTTTTTTTTGAATGTTCTTGTTTTGAGCATGCCCGTCTAGTTTATTGGCCACTCGGTTGGCATATGCCCGAGGACGGATCTTTCACGAAGTTGATTTGTGAATTGACATTTAACTCTCCCACACAACTACGATTCGTTCTTCTTGGACGGGTGTTTTGGCAGACGCACAATGATTTCCTTTTTTGCGGGCATCAGTTTGATTTCCACTCGATCCAGTCTCGTTATCAACGGTTGTTTAAGGAACTGGAGCAGATACACTCTGCTAATGCTCTGGCACCCAAGAAGGATATCAAGTTTATCTGGACCCCTCCGCCACCTAGTTACGTATGTCTTAATACTGATGAGTCAGCTTTGGGAAATCCTGGTTCGGCTAGTATTGGCTGTATTTTATGGTCACACTCTGCCACTCTGGGTCTTTGATGCAAGCTGACAGTGGTTATATTGGCTATACCGATAATAATATAGCAAAATTTGTAGCGTTGCACACGGGTCTTATGCTAGCTTTACAATGTGATATCACTAATTTACTAATTCAGACTAGGTCTTATTACTTATTTGGTGTTTGTGTAGGCTACATGATCCAGCTCGGGTAAACTAGTCTCGGATCCTTGATCTTCACAGACAACTACATGCTTTTCAGGCAGTGCAGATTTCTTTTGTTTACTAGGAGGCTAATAGAGTGGCCGATTGTCTGGCTAAGCGAGGTAGTGCTCTGTATAGTTCAGTTAGTTATTCAGGTGTACGTAATGTTGATGTACATAGCTCGGTTAGTATGTTAACCTGACAACTTGATCCCATTTTGCATGTTTGGGACATCTGTCCGGACTGACTTGCTCCTCTGCTATTCGCAAACTTATGTTGTGTATTTATGCGTCGTGTCACCCAAACTTCGCGTTTGGGCTCATTTGTACATAAACTTCGGTAGTTGTTTATATATATCGTACTAGTTCCTCAAAAAAAAAAAAAAAAAAAAATTTACAATTGCCCGCTACTAATTTGCTATTCTTTGATGTATTTAGAATATCGTTATTAAAAATGTTGTCAAAACTTTTGTGCTTTATTTTTATTTTTTTATTTTACAACTGAATTTCTTTAGCACTATTTTAGGGCTCTACACCGTACAAGTATTAATCTTAGAATAATAAAATTTATGTATATAGTTTTAGTATGCCTCATCAAAAAGGAGTTAGACATGTAGTATAGTATTTATTTACAATTTATTTATAAAATTTACGGGCACCGTGCTTATCGTGGTGTATCATTTCTAGTTATTTTATAAATAAGTAATCTCAATTTTATTCATAAAATTTCAACTTTTATTATTTCCATAAACTACCTAGACCAAAATATGATAAGTAGTACTTATCCCATCAAATAATTATTTATTACTGCGTTGCTTTATTTTTATTTTTTTTTATTTTATCATCACTTTATAATAACTTTGTCAAATATAATATCACTCAATAATAAATATTTAATTTGTTTTCTTATAATAATGTAAATAACGTGACCGTTTGGAAAGCCATGAATATAATAGAGTTAGAAAAGCGTCTAATATTTAAAAAACTGACTAATATAAAACAAGGTGTTGTAACTGTTTATTACCTCTCCCAATGCACATAGTCTCAAGAGAAACGGTATTTAGTTAATTTAATTAGAAGCGAGATCATTTGCAATTTTCCATTAAACATGTGTTTTTCACGAATCCGGGTCAGTATCGTTTTTTCACGGATCCTCTTGCGGGTCCTCTTGCGGTTTGATATCATAGAGTTTTAAGTTGAGATCATATGGATTTAATCCAAAATCATAGTATAAATTGTAAGAAAGTAAGAAGGTTGATGAAGACAATGCCTACTTTTTTGTATTTGAACAATCATGAATAAAATGCTAACCTTTTTTTTATTATGAGTTTTTGTTGTAAGTGTAGAAACTTTTTTTAATTGTTAGAGATATGTAATATATGCTTCCTTTTTTTAAGATTATAGATGTTTTTCCTGAAATTATAAGGTTTCATTTTGAAATCATAGTGTTTTCATTTTGAAATCATAGTAATTTATGAAAAGAACATAATAGTACCCCAACATAGTAACTTGAAATAAAAACATAGACTTTTACAGATCATAGTGCATATAATAGAGAACATAATCATTATAACTGAAATCATAATCATTATAACAGAAAACATAGTCATTATAAAAGAGAACATAGCAATTATAACAGAGATCATAACCATTATAACCGAACCATATCCATTATAACTGAAATCATAGTCATTATAACAGTGAACATAGTCACACAAACATCGTTTTCTTTTGTTTCTGATGCATTCACCTTTTCTATTCACAACTTGGGAAGGTGTTAGAACAAGTGTGAATCCAAATTTAGCAGCATGCTTTCTATATAACTGGTGCAGGTCGTCCAAGTTGTTTGCATGTCTTTCTCTTAAGATGACTCAAACATCAAAATCATTACGATTAGTCACCGTTGTATTTGTTAAACTGTCATTGTTTGAGTTATCAACAACAACAACTATTGATGAAATTAACATCATAGAAGTAATATGTTATATCATAGTAGTTACAATTGAGATCATAACCGTTAGTCCATAAATTATAGTAGTTTTTTTTATAAATCATAGTTATTTTGATTGAGAATATAATTTATATTATAGTAGTTTTTTTATATCATAGCATTAATATTAGAGAATATAACATTAACATCATATACATTACATAACTTTTGTTTTTAGTTGAGATCATTGAATTTATGTCTAAAATCATAATTATTATAACAGAAAACATAGTAGTTAATTGCGGAGAATATAGTTTAGTATAGAACTTGAGAACATAGTATTTTTTGTAGAGATCATAGTTACTATAACAGAAAACATAGTAATATTTGTAGAGTTCATTGAATTAAAAATGTAACATGTTTAGTAACAACTTTTTATGGATCGAAGATGTAGAAATCATAGTAGAAATAGAAACAGTAGAGATCATAAACATGTGATTTGAATCTTTGTAGCACCAACATTTATAGACAACAACAATATTAAGTAATATTATTGAGAACATATCACATAAAAGAAAGAACATAGAAACGTTGTATACCTTTTTTTTCAGATTTGAGTTGATGATCGAGGTCCGATCTTGATTGAATACACCGCCAAATTCTTATTACAATCACCTTGTGAATTAATAAATAACAACTACATTACTTAGCAATCATTTCATATAAAACATAGTAGATATTGCTGAGAACATATGATATATAGTGAGAAGATAGTACAAATACTTAAGAACATAGAAAATACAGTAAAAAACAGAATTCGAAATAATATGTCGAAAAACATAACACAAAATGACTGTCAGATTTTGAATGAAAACATATGTAATATTCTTGAGAACATAACACATACTGCTATAAACATATAATAGTTTTTTTTTCATATCTCAGTTGATATATGAAGTTAGATTTTGAATAAAAACATTATATGATCCTTATGAAAGTATGTTTATACCTCGTAAATGCATAAATAACAATAACATCAATGAGTTACCATCAAAACACGAAAATATAGATGAATAGATCTAGATCTACAAAATTTCAAACTTGACTTTTCAAATCTACATGGATTTGAGCTATTTTGTCATTCGAAACATGAAAAAAACAATAAAAAGTGTTTGAAATAAGAGATTACCTACATTTTCGACCATTTTTATTGCATAATATAATAATATATGTGTGTAATCGTTGATTCTTAAATTGAAAAACAAGTTTGATTGGTTGTTTCTTCTCTATGTTGTTGGCCCTTGGTTGGTAGAAATAATTTTAGGGAGAAAAAGTTTGAGTTGATGGTTTTTGAGCAATGATAATAATGCAAAATGGGTTATATCGTTATATATATGGATCACTTTTGTATATCTAAATTGTTGATTCTTGATTGAGTGGCTTTTAACAACTTATTTTTATTTAGGGTTAATTTATAATATTAAAAACTTATATATTTATATCTATCTAAAAATTATTTCTTAATAAACTCACTTGCTCCGCAAACCAATTATATTTCCCCTACGCCTCATATTATACAATACTCCTCATGTGCTACAATGGGTACAAATTTATCTAGCTGTCTACTGTATAAACAATTATTATTGATTTTCCACCAACAGCAACAAATAATTAAAAACTACATTTGCGCTATACATTTTCCACTTAAGGACAATGGTTCACCTTTTGATTTTATCATCTTTTCGTATTCTACTATTTATTTCAATTTGTTACCAAAAATATACTAACTCCGTTATATTCTAAACTTTTTAAACACTTTTTGAGTTCAAAAAATAAAACAAAAATAATTTTTTATAAAATAATAAGACAAGAGTGCCTTTTTTTAATCTCTGAGTGACATGAGATGTAATTTTAAGCTATTGTATGAATATTCTAATATTAAAATTGAACTAAACATAAATACAAACGAAAATGTGAAGCTTTAATCGAGACAACAAAAATGATAAAGTGGAAAGCTTAGGATGAAACGAAGGAAGTAGTATATTACATCATGCTGCAAGTCTGCAACTCATGAGCAGTATTAGTATGCTGCTGAGTCTGCAACTTCAATAACTATAAGCAAGCCTAACTGATGCTCATTACCAACAGCATAAACAACAAGCAGGTTCATGATATAATGATTATTAACCCGCCCGACAACCTCATAATGTCAACAAAAGCATGCCTGGCATTATTCTTCTTGTTATTATTATCAACAAAAATACACGCCAACAACTCTGTATAAGAATAAGATTACACCTTTCAATGTATGCATGTAACCATTGACTGAAAAAAGAAGACACAACACTGAACCTCAAAACGTTGCTCGGGAAAGGGTGAACGTTTCCAGATTGCAGTATATATTTTGTGTAGATTCTAGAGCCAGAAAACATAGTTAAAAAGAAAAAAGTGCACTCTTCCACCACTTTTTTAAGAACGTAATATGCAGCCCACATGTTTGGCATACACTAATAAACGGCCAAATCAATGGTCTTCCATAATGGAAGGACCCTAACCTACTAGGCTCCAAAAGTATTGCAGAAGTTGGCAGAGAGGCGCGTTTAAAATAAGGGTCACCCACTTCCTAGTGAACTGATGTAAATAAATTAGGGCTGAACAAATAAAGTAAAAAATAGAATCAAGCAAGGCTAGGAATGTTACGATGGCTATCGGCAAATTCCCTAATTAAACGTTTCAGAAGTCTCCCCCCTTTCCCTTGCATATGATTACTTATTTCTCCATGTTGCATGCTCTCAAGATAATCTGATGCTGCAGCAACAAGGGCCTTCAGCCATACTGGCACTAAAGATTCAACTTCACCTGGCTTCAGGTAGTCAGCAGGCAGCATCTGCAGCTGAAATGCCCCAATATTAAGATTCTTACCACAAAACAGGCGAATTCCCAAAAAGAAACACATCAGACCAAATCTAAATGTTCAACGTAAAACTGAAAGCAGCTATCAAAGCCAACATGAACTCGCTGTTCCAAGAACTTCAAGTCATATGGTAACTTCCAGAAGTGATTCTAAACATATATGTGTAGCTTTGTTATGCTGATAACTGAAACAGTGGGATTATTCCACAAATCTGATTTCAATCGCTCCAAGAGTTCAAGGTGCTTCCTTTTGCTCTTTCTTTTTTCTGTCAACGCATGTTTTGCACGTTGAATTGTTCATAAGAGGTGTTTGGTCTAAATATCAAATTACTTGGTATATGTACATTCTGAAAGCAGTTTTGAGAAATAAAAAGAAACATACTTCCCTCCGTCCTGGACTCAACTTCCCATTTTCCATTTTGATCCGTCCCGAACTCAACTTCCCCTTCTTCAAATGGAAAATCTCTCTCCTACTTTATTCACATCTCTCGTACTTTATTCAATATCTCTCATACTTTAATCACACTATTTCATTCTTTATTTACTCTTTCCTACTTTATTTATTGTCCTACTTTATTCACTTTATTTTAAAACTTGTGCCCGGACCAACGTCCGTGGCGGAGGGAGTATAATACCAAATTCAAACAAAGAGAAGAGAGAAACTAACTGCCGAATATAGCCATCTGTGTAACAATTCCCAGCACACAACAGCTTTCCACATGGTTCTTTCGCTCAAAGTGCACACAGCAGCCAATCGTTGGAAAATCGTAGCCGATTTATGAACCTGAAATGAAGCTGCTAATTACAAGTCTTACCAGAAAACATAGCATGCATGTTTCCCATTAAAGATTATAACCCATCCCTAGCACCCTTACTAAAATGGCCAAAATAAATATAGAGAAATTAAACCACAGTAATCTGAGTGTATGTAGATCATTTAAGCTCTTTGAATGAGCAAGTGCAGAATGCTGACTACCATAGATAGTATTCAAAGTTCTAAAAATCTTGCCAGTACCCTTGACATTGCAGAGACACCAAGTAGGGCATACACCAGATTAGAGATAAGACCCTCTGAACTGAGAGATATGACCTTTATCACCATGTCCTGCACGGATCTTTCCGCTGTGGAACCCACCGGTTGCAGTAAAAAACCAAGGCCAACATCCAAGAAAGCTGAAAAGGTCATAGACCAGTCGAAAAACAGTAAGCATCATTCTTTAAAATTGAACATTTTCAGCAAGGATAGCCGTCGGTAACAGCGAGACAACGATGAGTGGCGGTATAATAGAGCAACTAGGAAATCCCACATTACAAATGTAAATTAGGGAAATGCACCTCTTGAGTGTGTGGTGGTGTAGTTATCCTAAATCCTAATACTTATGAAAAACTGGTTTTTAATAAGAACTTCACATATAATAAATGGAATTAGTGACCTACTAGTTACATACGACAATGCAGATAGTGCTGCACCACGATGCATAGCAGTACAGCATATTCCAGCCTTCTGCAAGGACACTTCAAGAAGAGAACACGAGGCAACTAATACATCCTGTAAATAAGATTACGGTATTTCTCAACTTGGCATACATGTTAGAATATAGAATGAGCACATGGTAAGTCAAGGTGAATGCTTAAATAATAGCTCGACACATTAAGAAATCAATCAAAAACCAAGTAAAAATCACGTCACAGCACCTTAGGACAGTTGCGCACATATGAAGAACCAAGATTCATGTAAGCCTCAACCAAATCAGGCTCTTGATCACATATATACGAAGAAGTAAGAGCCATTACTGATGTTGAACAAGTAAATCTCTCAAAAGTGCTGATGTATATATGTCCATAATCCTCCTTGTTCCCAAATTCTTCAAAAACAACTGAAGCTGGAAAAAGAACAGTGACAGTGAGGACAGATGCACACACAGTTAAACATGAATATGAACAGACATTCAAATATTTATGAGGGTAGAGACGCTGGGGCAGGGGGCTCAAGGTGGGATCAACCCACATGGTAGTTCCAAGGTGATGAAAACATTCAATATTTCACCATCTTTGTAGTTTGTAATAGCTTGAGGCTGTCAATGCTCAGAATTTAGTTACAAGTAGGACGTCGCATGTCATAGCCTATGTTGGAAGCAAACCACATGAAATTAATCTACTAACAGAACACCAAAGTTGGACCCTACTTCAAGAAAGAGTATCTGGGAAAGAAGGTTCTTGTCCTTGTATGAGCAAATTGGAATGGAGATAGCAAAATGTTGTGGCGCACTTCCACTGTTATTTGCAGTTCTCACAGGCCTACTTTAAAGAAACAACACAGCAGAATATTGGACAGCTTTAACAGGAAAGATGGAACCTACAATTGAGTTGCAGTGCTCCAAGGAATTATCCCCAAGTTATAATTGACTTACCTGTGTACCCTAAACCAAGGTTCCTGTATGTGACGCTTTTCCTGGAGGATTCCGGGATTAAAGCTGGTCGGCTTATAAGGTTATGGATAGCTGAGGGATTTGTTGAATCAAGTGGTTTGAATGCGTGGAAGAGGTAGCTGAGGGGTTCATAGATGATCTTGTGAGTAGAAGTTAACTTCTAGTGTCAAGGAGGAATGATGGTATTTGCTGAGGGAATTTGGGACTCTAAGAGCTCAAAGGGAGAGATTTTGTTACCAGTGATAGTCTCGAAAGCCTGTTGTACAAGCAGCAACGACGACTCAGTGTTTACAAACCGGTATGATTGTATAAATTCTCAAGTGTTCAAGACCCAATGACCAGATCACTTTTGGTCCTTCCCCGTTCAATTCGTACCAATTTCCTGAGTTTTAGGTTGCTTAAGGTTCTGGATACAGACACTGAACCTATCAAGCTCAGTCAGAAACAAGTGGTCCATTTACAGCACCTTGCTATCTCACATGTTAAGGACCTTCTAGAATCTCTCCCTAATGTTTTGAACATTCAGACTATGTACTTTCAGATGAAAATAGATAGAACCCGGTTATGAAACTCACCTATCCCTTTAAGTTTGGAAGATGTCACTCAGGCATGTAAGCACTCAACCACCTTTTCATGTAGAGCAGCCTTCTGATAATGAAATTGTTGAGGAATCAAACATGCAGACACTTTCGACAGTACTGAATTTGGAGTTAGCTTCAAAACCAATTGAGATGAGATGCTTGCACATCGATCCTCAAGAAACTGGGTCTTTATTACTACAAGGTAGACGGGGTAGGTGTAAAGAATGATTATCAGCTCAACAATCTTGTTCGTCGGCTGAAGATTAGAGAATTGAATGTTTAACAGTGTTGAGTGGAACGCCATTTTGGAAGTGAAATTCTCCTCCAGTCTCAAAAAGCTGACTTTGGGCTATCAGGATCCATCTGGTGATGATATAAACGTAGCAATAGTTGATTTCTTGCCAAATGAATATGTAGAGACATTAAAGTGTTTATGGGGGGAGAGACTATGGGGAAGAGGTTAAGGTGGGATGAACCGACGTGGAAGGTGAAGTCGTGATGAAAACGTTCAACACTATTGCTCATCAGCTTTGTAATAGCTTGGGGTTGTCAGAGTTCAGAATTTGGCAAAAATATTCCATCCCGCCCCCCAACACCACCTCATCAAATAAAGTCAGATTAACATGAAAATAGCATCTTCAACCCTTTTCCTTTCCATGTACTATCTGAATTCAGTTGAATATTTCTTGCATTACAGTTATTCAAAAGTGCTTTTTAGAAATGGAGAAATACGCAATGACAATTATCAACTTCAATGTCAGATTCTCAATTTGCAGACAGGAAGATTTTAACTCTCAAGTTGTTCACCTGTTTTTATATAGCATTCATGACTTTGGGATGACATAAAATTGGTTGTGATACAATCAAGTACCTTCGGCAACAGTGTCATGAAGTGCTGACCTGAAAATGTGGGCAGAGTATTAGGATGTTTTTGGTTGCAGAGAAGATGAAGATAAGAGCAAAATATTTATACATATAGACTAGTTTCACTGTTCATGAACATGCATAAAGATCATGCAGAATTCTGAATAAGCACCTGATGCTTTTATTGCAAGTGCAAGAGCCCTGCAAGCGGTTGTAGCCAAACTAACACTTTCGATGTGTTTTGACATAAAAAGTTTCTCAAGCATTGGCCAGAACACCACGAGCAAAGCATGAATAGGATCATCCGAACTAAGACCCGTTGATAAATGTGCTCCCAGATAGTTGAATACAGTTCCAATCCTGCATTAAATCAGATGAGATGAGTATTACTTTTATTAATATGGAGACGCCTCCATAAGGACCAAACGCATGTAGGCAAACAAATTGCATTATGAAAATAAAGAAATGTAGCACATAAAGCAAGAAGAGAGATACAGGACCATACGGAACCTACACTTAGAGTATTAAGTTTCCCAAACTAATAATATAGCATTGAACGTCAACAAGAAAGAGGATAAAAAAATAAGCAATTATCACTATTAACATCTTTTCATGCTGCTGGGTTTCTCTCATCTCAAGTAGTAGGATTCAATGATAATTTGCACTCCAATTCCAGCATCTGCAGATAGAGGCTTGCATGGTAATTTGGGGCCATCAAACCTTTTACTCGTCTATGCCTAACTGTCGCTCCCTCCCCTTGAACCCGAGAATAAGCAAAAAGTATCAGAAGCTTGATGCTGCTTGCCTTAAAGGCACCCTATACTACCCACTCTTCCATCACGCATAATTACTAGAGTTCTTTATGCCTTCACAAGATGCAGAACTAGCCCAGCTTATTCCCTATCAAACATCGACATACAAGACTAGAGGGGGCGGAATATTACTCATCATCATAATCAGTTCCTAAGTGTCCATATAGAGGCTCTCGAAACAAATGGGCTAAGGAGGTAAAGGAGTCGGGCGTACGCAGCCTTTCCCCTGCAATAACAGGGGTGGTTTCAATTGACCCATAAACTAAAACGGGTACTACCATATTCCACTTCATTATATAAAACAAAGAAGGATTTGAGTGCATTTGGATTCAGTCCATTATATCTCAAAAACAATAATAAATGAATATTTGGCTCCATTAGAAGCGTACAAGGACAGAATATTGATGGTGATAATAAAATTAACGCGAAAGCCATCTCATAACATTGAGTATTGAAACGAGCCATTAAACTATCTCACAAATATCAAGAAGCAACTTTTCACAACTGGATAGAACAGGAATTGCAATATTGAGGTAATGCTGGCTCTCAATATACTAGAATCTTCAACCGGTGGAAAAAAATGTGTTGAACATATATGTAGAACATAAAAGCTAAGAAATGGGGACCCTCTACTAAGGTTCTAGTTGGTCTGTTTTGAATTAACTTTTTAGCATGGTTAAAAATGTCAATCTATATACAGAGGGGCTTATATGCTTTAGTTCTCTTCTAGTTGGTCAGTTTTTAATTAACTTTGCAGAATGGCTAAATTTTCAACCTATATATCTGAAGGGCTTATATGCTCTAGTTTACACCATGATTGTTGAGTATATCTGTTTTCAATCCCTAATTCTTGTTTTAATTTTTTTTTAATTGCAATTCTGGAACTCACCCCCCCCCCCCCCCCCCCCCCCCCCTTCCTAATGATTAAGTTAATGCTATTCTTTATGATATAATATAGTAAAATAAAAAGTCATTTAACACATGATTTTTTTGTCTTTAAATACAGGAAGAGTGTACATGATCACAAAAGTAGTTGGTGTATCAGTAAAACCCCTTTTATTTTCTCTCCATTGCTCTCACATCTTGCCCATTTGTCACCTTTCACTCAATTCTTCTCATTCAAATCCTCCTTTTTCCCTATTTTCAGTCTCTATCAAGACAGGTGTGCATTAATAGACAGAAATAAGAATAGCCAGTGAAAGGGAGCAGACCGGCGTAGCCCTCTTCTGGCAGAGTTGATTAGGTCGCTGTAAATAGATGGATTTTGCCTCACGGCATGCCCTTGATCCACATCAATCTGAATCAACATGGAAAAGCTTCATTATCATCGCAATGATCAAGAATTTGGCAAACAAAAAAGTATTGGATTTCCATTCACTAATTTAGTTTAGTTCCTTAAATGAGGGATAAACTAGCTTTAGATAACCTTTCTGGTGGGAGGCTGCCCACATCAGCTTCCAAAGTACTGCATGCCTTAGCATAAACAAGCTAAAAGTTACTTTGTATTTAAGAAATAAATTATTCTATCTTTCCCAGGCTATAGTAAAATTGCTTTATATATGTATATTTAGTTCCCAGGTTAAGAGGTGTGATTGGCAAAATGAATTGTCTCCAGATGTATCATTAGAAAGTCTCAATATAACTACATCCTAAATGGAACCAAATACTTGAGCTCCCAGAATGTAGTTTAAGCTCTCGATTTGCGATCTTAATTGTCCATATCCTTGAATGGTCAGTGAAAATTGCCAGAGATCGTGAGGTTAACATCAAGGATATTTTAGTCTATTTGTGTCTATCAGGGACAGGTCGGGTCCGTAGACAAGTTTGTTTACCACTTTGAGGTCGTTTTTCGGCTCATGGATGATGATAAGAACATTCCCTCCTTAAATTCTCTAAGAACAGATATATCCTATAGCCTAAATACAACATCCAATTATTAAGATTTCTCTGTAGATGCCCTTAGATGGAATATAGGATAGCCAAGTACAAACAGAAAAGAGAAAATAGAAGGGGGGGGGGGGGGGGGGGGAGAAAAAAAGAGTAGGGTGGCGGGAGGGAGGGGCGGCGGGCGGGAGAAAACAGAGCTTACCAGCTTTTGGATAGACTCATAAGAAGAGGACAGCAATCTAGCCAACAAATTGTTCATAAGTTTCTTGTCAGGGAGAGAGCAAAAAATCAGAGTGATGGAGCTGACCACTTCATCCTCATCCTCCAGTGTCAATTGTCTCTCCGCTAATCCCTAGGGTCCATTCTGATAATAGTTAATTGATAAGGGAATATATATGTATAAAAGTATGGAACGTGCCCATTATTAGAACAAAGACATTGGCACCTACAATGGTAACAAGTGTCCTAAATGAACATGAAAAAACTGGTTCGGGAACAACCATCATCGTCGAGTTAAATGATCTTTTTAGTTTTTTGGAGATCAATGCCATAAGCTCTCCTTTCCGTCTCAGTGTAATTTCCCATTCACTCGAATGCAATGCAAACATATGCCATGAAGAATTTAGATCTATCTTTAGAATTTCAAGTATCTATTATCAACCTTCTACTACCCACTGTTAAAAATGCAACTGAAGTGCTATTTTATAGTATAACAGAGATCATTATTAAGTCGGAAGCATCCTTGAAGAGTTTTGTTGATTTTTACATGAAGACTGACCTCTCCAATCCATATTAATAATTCCAAATCTGAAAGTTCATGCATCATTTGAGCAGCTTCTTCCGAGAATTTGTGAAGTGCAGAAGCACAAGCACTTGCACAAAAGGGTAATTGGATCCCTGCAGCAAGAAACAATCTGAAATAGCAGTTAACACAGACATTGTAAATCATCATTGATGTCCACGTTTTTAACATACTCAGTTACACTAGAAAAACTAATTTGTGTTCTAGTGTGACATGATATTAAGATTTTAAATGAGAAAAGTTCCTCAAATCCGAACACTGTAAAGTGCACATTCTCGGTCCATAAGTAATTGTGTAGAATAATGTTATTGACCGGTTCATAAAGATAAAATATACTTCAGTTTACTTATGGTGATGATCTCCAGCTTGTTACTGTAAGTTCTTAAAAACATGTGTATATACCATGTATATACACAAAGTGGTTGATCAAAAGCAAAAGCAAGCAGTCCTAAAAAAAATCATGTAAGTACTATACAATGTCATGTGTGATTCTGCCTGCTAAATTATATAATTATACACAAGAAATCAAGTAGTGAACACCTACATCAACTGTCTGGTGTTAGCCTGAGAATCTGAAATCCAAACAGCATAGGAAGCAATAGCATCTGCCAGCGATTTGTATACCTGAGATTGAGAAAGGAAGCATTTTATGGATAAAGCGTCTAGATCCTGGTGTTGAGGTTCTTAATTTTTACGTTTTGGCTCTGTTTAGCACTATCTTATTTGCTAGCTTACAAGCTCAATGAATTTATTTTTAAATAAGTCCATTACGTTAACGTCTTAACTGGTAGCTTGTAAACTAGCTGATGATAATTTTGTTCAGGAAGCATGTTAAAAAAATAAGCTAGTTGATTTGCTTTTATATGCTACATTTGGCAAACTAGCTAGCTTGTTAGCTAATTAATTTACTAATCACCTCCATTAAAAAACATCTAGCTTATCAGTGACTTAGTTAAGGTTAACAACATGTTACGGCTCCATTTATATTGCTTCACTCATTGAGCCCGGGTGACACCGAAGTGCAGCTCAGTTGGTAAGACTCTTCATCTCCAACCAATAGGTCAGGGTTTCGAGTCACCTTTGCCATTTCAAAAAAAATAAAAAATTCTCATCTCAGCTTGGGTAACTTAAGAGTATCTAAATATGAATGGGGTTTTTAATTCTGAACAGGAGAAGATGATGTACAAGGAGCATAAATCCTCTGCAGTGAGCGGATGACTTGCTGGTCAAGAATGTCACCAGTTGCATTATAATAGAAACATCAAAATGCTGCCCTTCCTTAAGAACACCTTCAGCAACCTGAAAGATGATCGTGCCCAAAATTGATGATGAAAATATATCCATGACAAGGATTGAATAGAAGAGAAAATATCTTCTCTTGTGTAAAATTAAATAGGTTTGGAAAAGACAGCAAAAGGGAAAATAATTTGTAAATCACCGACTCCAAGTGCTCACCACATTGAGAATGTATAACTTGGCTTCCACCTCTTTCCAAGGAATTTCCGTGCTAGAAGATATCCAGCTTCCTTTAAATATCTGATATGTTGTTTTATTGGAAAGAAAGTAAAACACAGATTAATTTAGATGCTCCTCAGGATGAAATAACATGCCTGCAAAAAAGACTAAGCAAATGATAGTTTGGTAAGGGATGCTAGCAAACGGCAACAGTTAACAATACTACTGTACTAGTTGATCATTCGATTTACACTGATGTAAACATATTATTCTACACTTATGTTAACAATACTACTATACTAGCATGGAGTTGATTCCCCTTTCCCAAAAAATAAATAATTAATGAACCCACACAAGAAAAATCAAACTAATAAATCATACTACTAACAAATTAGCAGTGGCAAGTCAACACTATAGAGCCATGCACTATTAAATCCACACTGGCCAATACGTGCTACTAGTTAATAGTTAATACTTGATAGGTGTCTAGTAATCTGTAACTAGTAACAGCACAAGTGAAACATGAATCCATGAATATTACAAAAGGATGCATGGTGTTTATTAACTGTATTAAATGATATGGTAATCCCTAAATTACATAGTGAAAGTTTTACAAGTAAAAGAGAAAATTGGCATTTTAAACCTGCAAGGCAGAAATAATATTTTCCCGAATAGTGAAATTGATACTGGTAAATCAATATTTGTAAACCATCTACGTTGTATGCATATAATAATTATTCCACTGTACTAAACCAACACCAACAATTCCATGCTACAAAACTCACACTGGTAGACGGTAGTAAATCACACTAATAAGTTCTAGCAAATACATACTATTAACTTTCACATAGCATATAGTACAGTCTTCCCTTAGTAAGTACTATTACTCTTTTTCATGAAAAACTTCCTGTCTGACCTATTTTATGAACTTTGACCACAATTTCAACAAGAAAGTCAGCTGCAGAGAGGATATGCATTAGTAGATCCACACTAAACAATATTAGTAAATAGATTACTAAATAACTGGACTAGACTTTTTCCTAAAATATTGCATCTGTGTCTAACTCTACATAGTATATCATAATTAAGATCATCGATGGTCCCCGGCACCCTTATAATAATCTTCGTTTTGCTTCCGTATAGCTAACAATATTAATTGCCATTTAGGTTTACAATGTTAAATTGAATTGAGGTGACTCTGGAACTTGCACACAAATAAGTGGCTATATCAGAAATCAAACCAACAATGCCAGCATTCATCAGCTTGTCAATCTAAGGAACATAGTGTGTGCAACTTAGCAATGTGAGTGGATGATGACTTGCTCAATTTGTTTCAGACCCTTTGCAAGATTTCAAGGCCACAAGAGTCAGGGGCAATATGGCATATAAATACCAAACTGAAAATGATGTAAAATGATTGTTCCATTTATACCTTCTGAACAATCAAAGCAGAGCCAAATAGTTGAGAAACATCCCTCAAGAGTTCCACTATGTTTATCCTAAACTGCTCAAGGCCACTGGGGAGTTCAAGGTTCTGCTCGTTATCAGTATATGTTGACTCATCAACCTGGAAAGATGAATCCATTCTTAAAAACAAAACCAAAATGACAAAAATTACTTATCACCCTTGACTATGCTCTCGGCTATGCTTTAAGGAATTTAGATCATT
Source organism: Plantago elongata (assembly GCA_036897095.1). Classification (NCBI taxonomy): domain Eukaryota; kingdom Viridiplantae; phylum Streptophyta; class Magnoliopsida; order Lamiales; family Plantaginaceae; genus Plantago; species Plantago elongata. The sequence continues at coordinate 16,185 of JAYMSP010003302.1, forward strand.
TATAATCATATGCAACATTTTATTCAGGAACAGCCTCTTATACTACCAGAGGCTTGAAACAGAAAAAAGTTATTAAACCACTGCCACATCTTAGCCTTGACTGACATGATTACTTTTACTAGCTAAAAATATAACATGAAGTTGGTGTAACTATGTATAGATTATAAATGTATGGTGTGTGTGTGTGTGTGTCTTGGGCATCTCAGTTAAGAAAAATGATACAAGCAGACAGCCATTTAAAAAAGAATAGTTTCATACCCCCTCCCACAAAGAAGTAGGTTCGTTTGATATACTTTTGCTTGTCAAAATTGCTTGATACTTGACAAAATCATACTCTATGATATACTTAAGTACCTACATTCGTCATGCATGAGCATGACCCTCGCTTTGCTTGATACTCAACAAAATACTTCTTAATTTACATCTCTGACATGATCTATAGTACTTGATATTATTGTGACTTGTGAGCATGTTTGAGATCCTCAGTTTAGTTTCTCTACAAGCCCATACATCATGGAGACATGTCTATCACTCTATTGGATAGATAATAAATTGATTACACACTTTACTACAGGTTAGAGTTTGTAGATGAAATGGGAGTTTTTCATGGTATCATAGCATCCGTACTAACCCTCAACTAAGGTCCAGGGTTCAAATCTCCCAGGAAGCATCGCCACTTCATAGGCCTCCCAAAACAGCTTAAATTCGGCTCACAGGTGAGGCGTGGATATTGGAGAATTAATAAAGCCTACTTTGAAAGTTAATGGTGTTTCAGCAAAGACAAGTTTGTTGCAGAACAAACCTGAACAAGCAGTAACAGAGCATCAATCATCGTCGAGAAAATGGGAGTAAAACTTGCTTCCAAGTTCTTCCTATTCTGAGCACTATCTACTGCATTCCCAATGAGGTATCCAGCAAGGCTACACCTAATGTGTAAAAAGAACAGTAAAGGTATGACTTTTAAGGCATCATGAAGAAGCAAGTTCTGGGCCGTACTCTTGTAGAAAGTTTCTCATTTTTCCATGCAAGAAAGGGCCAGATAAAATCATTTAATATACCAAAATGGCAAAGTAGAATCAGCAATCTCCCAGTCGTCACTAGGAAACTTCATACAGCTGCCAACAGATAAATCATGTTAAACGAAATGCATAATTCCATTCAAATGATATTTAATAATTACTTCTTTTTTTTTGCCAAGGTAATTCATACAATTAAAAAAATGTAAAGACATCAAGTTTTACCTCAAGAGGGCATCTGCCAGGGCAAGTGCTTCTGTGCCACCTTCCGCAATTAAATAGGGTGCCTAACATGAAACAAGTTTTGAGTTCTAACTGCACCATGAGTAAATAAAGCAAACAAAACCATAAATGGAAAGATCTTTTTTTTTTTATTAGATTGGAACGCGACAACAGTTAAATGAGTGACTGCACTAGCAATATCATAAATAGAACTTCATACTTACGGCTTGACCAATTTCAGAAAACAAGGATGCAAGTCCTGCTATCACTTTCACATCTCCCCGTCCAAGAGCAGGAAGAAGAAGCACTTCCTTGAGATATCCAATTCGACATAGTAAAACTTGAGGTAGACCCTGCAGGAGGGGAACAAAGACGAGCATATGTGTTACTGAAGAACATCTTTTCCTAAATCACTCCTTGGTGATCACAGACTTATACCTCGTGACGAATTACAAGCTCGACAAGAACCTCTACAGCCAGATCAAATGAAGAAGCAACCTATTAATAAAAATAAGAATGCAGTGAACAGGTTAATCTCCACAGCCAGACGGCCAGATCAAATGAAAAAGGCAACCTACTAATGGAAAATAATAAGAATGCATTTCAACAGGTTAATGCATATCATTTGGTAGGAACTTTGAGACATAATCATGCTCTTGACAACAAAATACCTGCAAGGAACTGAAGATAAAGTTGAAAGCTGGATTGATGGACAATGAGCTTGAAAGAATATCTGAGAAGCAACCAGCTCGAACCTAATCAAATAAAAGTAAATTTGAAATGACAAGGAAGATGATTTGGCCGAGAACATCATGGAGAGGGAAGAAATACAGTGATACCGACCTGGTGGACATCAACAAAGTAATTCAAAAATCTATTAAGGGTTTAAAAAAAAGATCAGATAACAGTATGTTGGTAGCATGCATCCTTACCCAACTTAACAAGCAGCGCAATATCTTTCGGCTTCTGTCATGGAGTTGAGCATGGTTTTCAAGTCCCTCACTAGTTTGGTGCATGAGAAACTCAATTACCATTGGAGTATGCTCCAGAAGCTGCACTAGCAGAAGAACACTATGTGAGGAAACACTAGAACAACATTGTATAGGGGAGCGAAGAGGGTACATAGGAAACAGCAAGAGTAAGGAGGGGAAAACCTCTTGCTCATACTCATAGCGTCGAGCTGATATTATTCCAAATTCACCATGTTGATCTTCTATAATTTCTGGCAATACAGTCAAAATCTCCAATACAGCAGAGTTTCCACTTTCCTGGCTTTCTAAGCTCTTGAGGCTGTAGAAGAGCTTCTCGATCGGTTTCCCATGCTCTACAGCATGAAGCACGAGTGTAGATAAGGCAAGACAGATTTGGGTCAAAAGCTGCTCAGTAGACAAAAGCAAGTGTTTTAACAAATTATCTGTTATGATCAAAAAACCTCAGCTAGGTTACTAGTACTAGTACCTGAGGAGGTCCTGTACTAAATCTTTTAGCTGCCAGAAGAAGAGCATTGAGCAACATATCTTTTGCTCCTAATTGTAAATTGCGCCCTTCATTTTGGATCTGTGGGAGAGAACGAGCATGTCAATCTTTTAATTTAATTGTTGTAGATCGAGTAATCATTGTAGAGTTGTAATGTTTAAAATAGGGAAGCAAATGCAGATTAGTGACGACAGTAGAAGCAAATGCAATGACCTAGACATTTGTGTTCCAAATGCCAATATAGGCAGTGAGCAGTAATGTCAAGCTAAACTAAACTGCAAGGACCAACAGCATGACATTTTCGGAATATGTAGTGTTGACAGGTGAAGCAAGTAGAGCGATCTAAACATTTGTGTGCCACATACTATACCCGACCACCATTAATATGGCATTGATTAGAGTAAATTTGAATTAAGCAGCAGATAACAGCATAGGTGTATGGTTCACAGAATTTGATGATTAACTCCATAAATTGATCGTGATGAGGATAATTTAGACGCAGAGGTAACGACATAGTCACACATAACAAGATGCAGCAAAACATTTTGTGTGGCAGATATCATTATTATTACTGCACTGCTACAATGGAATATATACTGGTAAGCAGAGCGATGAATTATTAGATAGTAGCAAGTGAATTGAGGTAGATTAGATACCTTCTGTTTGAGAATCTGAGCAGCGAAAAAGTAGAGTTCATAATCTGAAGCGGCAGGAGGATGAGAATGGGTGAGAATGGAGGTGGCGACTTGCCAAGCAGCATTACTGTGCTGGAAGTGAACGAGCCATTGATTGGCAGCTAAGCGATTGCAGGAATCAGTGTCGTGATTCAGTACTTGGACAGCCTGTGCTACCTTAATATGAAGCTCACCAGCTCCATCTCCCTCCATCAATTTCAAATCAAAATTCAGCCAATTGATGTCGATGATGATCTTGGATAGATATGGATGATCCAGTGGTTAACCTAATTCCAGGTGTTTCTTTTGCTCTTACTTTTCCCTTTTCCCCAAAATGGAAATGTCGGATAATATTCAATTCTATTAGACGTCATAAGACTAGCATACCTGATCTGACAATATTGTAACGCCCAAAATTTGAAGAAATTTCAAGTCAGATAATGTTCATTCTCATAAACTGTACACGTAGGCTGAGTTCTTCGGACCAATTTTAATGCATAAAGTTCTTCGACACAAGAGGTATTATAAACTTGACGTTTTGATTAAATATAATCATTTTATTAATAATATAAACATTTTAAATAAAAGTATTAATATTTTTTATTATAAAAATCGTTATTTAAAAAAATAAATAATCAAAGATAATGTAAAGAATCAAAGTTTAATTGAAAATAGTTTCGATTTTATTTTTAAAAAAAAGAAC
>JAYMSP010003303.1:0-20273 GCA_036897095.1 Plantago elongata
TATATATATATATATATATATATATATAGATTGGTGGTTCAGAAAGGCCACCCACTTTCATTCTAATCTGAAGTGGATGCTCATCTGTATCAGTCATATCATCCTCATTGTTAAAAATTTTAACAGGAGACTTACAGGTTTCCTGACCTACAAACTCTCCTTCTTTCTTCTCTTCTTCTTGTTAAGAAGGCTTCTTTCTTTTAGCTAGAACAAGGACCTTGAAACCCCTAGTTATTATAATCTTTAGCCATGTTGAAGTTCTACCTCTGGTTTCTGAAGCCACGAGTTCATGAGAAGGTGTGTCCTTTTCTGGTACTTGACTTGTGGAGGGAGGTAGTTGTTTTCTCATCCTACCTCTGCCTTTCTGGGAAGGTTGATTCTCATCCCCCATAATCATGAGTGACTGACTCAAACTAACGTACGAGTGAGATAGTGACTCGAAGTTCTTCTGTAAGTTGTTGTGAACTTGGACAAGCTTCTGGAATTCAGTTTTGAGCTCTTGATTCTCTTTAAGGAGTAACTACTCCTTTTGGTTCAACTCTTGAAGCGGACGGTAGATGGCCTCTGCTTTCTGAGTAGCATAGTATGCTTCCTCAAGCGACTTGTTGGCTTTCTTGCAGTCTTCATCCCGGACCATGCCTAGATCTCTCTGAGACAACACAATGCTAGTGGCTCTGTGTAGCAAGAACTTAGCTATTTACTTATGATCAGATGGTACAAATGAAAGTACCTGGGAATCTTCAACAATTCGCTCAGATCGTAGATGTGCAAACACATTACTTCTTCCAAGGTATTTACCATCTCTGAAAGTAATGGAAGGTGATGTGAAGATGTGTGGAGCAAGAAATTCTATCTTGTAGTGGGAGAGAAGCATTGCATCATCTTCTGGAGCCATATCATGTGTCTCATCATCATCAATGCTCACAGAGATGTGATCATTCTGATCAATGTTTTCCAGCCCAACAACCATTTTTCCTTTACCCTTGGTGCTGTCTTTCTAAGATGATGGTATTAGTGGCATATCTGATGCAGCCTTAGCATTATGCTCTTTATCGTCTATCACCAGAGCGTCTAACTCTACAGCCGTCGCATCGATATCTCTTTTCAATTGTTGCTTCTCAGCAAGGAGTGTCTTCTCCTTGGCATTCTCTGCCTCAATTATCAGCAATTGGGCTTCCTTAGCTGCAATTAGAGATTGGTACTCATGACTGAGATTACTTTCGTCTTCCAACAATTCTATGAGTCTTGCAACTCTAGATTCAACAACCTTAATGTTGGTCCAGATAACGGCAAAGGAAAAGACTAGGGAAGGGGGTGAATAGTCGTTTCAAACTTTTGTCGATAAACACAATTTCTCAGATTTGTAGGTATCTGATACTTATAATCCGAGAGCGAAAGCCTTTATGCGATAGATAAATGAGTTTGTGCTTAGCAAGAGTAAATGGGTGTGTGTGTGTGTGTTGTTGAAATGTAAATACATAAAGTAAATGACACATCAAGTATAGTGGTATCTGGAGGTGGCATAATCCTCCAACTAATTCACTCGGCCTTCAGAGACCTAGAATCCACTAGAACAGATAATTGAGTTTCCGTTACAATTGATCCTATTCTAAGATTCTTATAACAAATGGTTCCCAACCAAATGTTCCCCCTGAGTTCTTCCCCATCTCCTAGAGCCAAGTATTTCATGTACTCAAGATAACCTTGGAGTTATTTATGATTTTCCAAATCAAGTACTTCTTGTACTCCACGCCTTGATGGTGTTGGTTATATGTTGATTGCCATGTAAGCTTCACTTTTATAACTTTTCAGCTATGTCTAGAGAGGTTGAAGGAATGACACTGCTTAATATAATTGTTCATTATATGGTGGGTTCTCCTTGACTGACCTAAGTTTTTGAGACTTGTTCAAGAAAATGAATATCAGATAGTTATCCAATAATTCAACTCTTTCACAAATTACACTACTTGTTGAAGGATCAGGACACTTAGAACTACTAGTGAATTCTTGAGCTTGTTAGTCGCAACAGATAGCTTGGAGAATTGTAGTAAGAAAATGCTTGAGAGGATACATGCTTGATAGTTGATATGATCGTAGTTCGTGTGTGTATTTCTCAGCTTCTAAGTGGTTATATTTATAGGTGAATTTGATAGTTGTTTGAATAGTATCCGTTAGACATATTTCAAATTCAACCCGTTCATATCTTGAAACTAGTACTCCCATGTGTATATCTCTTTTCAGAGACTTCTGTAGAAGGAAAGTGACATTTATGTCCAGCATTAAATGCAATGTACTATATCTCGTCTTGTAGTCTCAACGGATGAATGTAGCTTTCTGAAGCATCACATGTTCCATCTCTCTGAAATTTGTTGTCTCATAAACTTGTTGTGACTTTGTTTTGTGAACAAACACAAGTCTTTACATGACTTTGTGGAAGCAACTATATGTGGAGATATTACTCCTTTGTCTTCAGATACCTTTGTGCAAAAGGTCTTCTACTTTGCTTGGATACCTCCTTATTGGTCTTCTTCGAGCTAAATTAAAATTACATTCAGAGACCTAACATCTTATTACATGGTTTCTAAAAACTATCATACTTGGTGTATTTCTTCTTTACAATGGTCAAGTGACCTAGAGTACTAAATACATTTCTGAAACTAGAATAAGTCATTGTACTGAGTGATCAATATACTAACATATATTCCTCGCAAATTTCCCCCGTTTTGATCAGACAACAGTGACTATCACAAAAGTCCTATCACATATTGGAGAAGTCAAATTCCCAGCACATAATCATTTTAGAATGATATAGCAGTTAAGTTCATATAAGTGAAGAAAGTAAGACATCAACCAAATCACAAGGAGTGATCTTTGCTGACAAGTTATCTTCTATTAAAGTATCTGAGAGTATGATCATCAGAATTAACAATTACAGAACAAAGATAACTTACAAGATTATATCAAATGATTACATCAACAAAAATACACAAAATATTACATAAGGAAAATAAAACAAAAGGAGAGTCCAAGCTCCAAGTAACATTATAAGTCCTTAGTCTTCAAATCTTCAAATATTCAAAGCACTTAGGTTGTCAGCATCCTTAAGCTCTTCAGTCAGTCCTTCTGGGTTAGTCTCTGAATCTTTTATCCTTGTACTCTATTTTGTCAATGACATGGTCAAAGAGATAGGTTCTAACAGCCATTTCAGTTTCTTTGGCAACCTTGTACTTTTCTTTGTAGTCAAGATTAGGATTCTTCTTATGAAACTGTCTAACCCAATACACTCTTTCCCATTTTCAATCATGCTCAATCTTGGTCACAATCAGTTTGAAGTGCTTGTAGATGACTCTCAAGTAGTGTAAGTCATCTTAGTAATTCCTTAGTCATGTAGTATGACTCATGTGGTAGCACTACAAACTTATTCTGTGAGCTATATCCTGTTCCTAGCAATTTTGGCACCTTATGAACATCATCTGGCCTGTAGATAGGAACCTCTTCCTTCATGTCCTTAGCCATGGCATCTCTTCTCAGTTTTACTTCAAAATCAAGTCATGTCTTCACATGAGTAGGATATATCAGATGGGATCCGTTCACTCTCCATGCCATCATCTGGTTAAAGATAGGATCATGAAATTTTCTATTAAGTAATAAGTGTTGGAGATTAAGAATCCAGTAGCCATTGAGTTGTCCTATGCATTGGTAAGCAAACTGGATATCATGAGTCTTGGTGTACTCAATTAATGTATCTTCTGGCCTAGGAGGAAGTTCTTCATTGCTGGTTCTCCCAAACCATGCATTTCTTCCTTGTCCCCTGTTCATTCTGGGATACTCCCTAGATGTGTTCTGAGTGGGGTTTTGACTTGAAGAACTACCATGGACAGATTTGGTATGTCCAAATGGTGTTCTGGCAGCAATAGGAGTTGCAGCTATAGGTTCAGATTCCTCATCAATTCTCTTCCTTTTTCTGTGGAGAGGATGCTCATCATGATCAGTCTCACCATAATCATCCAGATTGTAGTTGCCTTGATCATTCTGTGAGCAGGTATCTCCATTACCTTTCTTCTTCTTTGTGATCTCTTCTTCTTCTTCTTCTTCTTCTTCTTCTTCTTCTTCAGAAGGTTTATCAGATTTCCTTGAGGACTTGGTTCCCCTTGGATTTTCATGTGAAGCTCTTGATCTAGTTAGTGGGGGTGATGGTGGTAGATAGTCTGTGGAGGGAGGTTTTCTTATGGTTAGAGGTTTTTTTGCAGGCTGCTTCCTCTTGCCTATTTTCCTTCTTGATCCTCCCCCCCATAGTCATTGTAGTCTGAGTCAATCTTACATAATCTTCTTGCAGAGAGTCGAATTGTGCACTCAAAGCATTCTGGCCTTGTACCAGTTTCTGAACTTCAGAATGTAAGGACTCAAATTGACCAAGTAGTAAGTATTCACTCTTGGATATCTGCTCCAATGGCTCATACACTTTGTCTACTTTCCTTGTAGCATAACTTGATTCCATGAGTGCTTTTTGAGCTATCTCTAAATCCACATATATTTGCATTACAAGATCCTTATGTGCAATCATGAGAGGTGTGGTCATTCTGGTCATCATCTAAAAAAAGACTTTAAACTATGGAGGGATGGTGGCCAATGCAAGGTTGTTTTGTTCAAACAATTCATTCTTTAGATTCTTCAGTAATATGAACTTATTTTCAAAAAAAATTGTTGTCTTCTGGAGCTTTATCAAAAGCCTTAGGTGCAATCACCTTTCTCTTCAGATGAGACACATCCATATGCTCATTTAGATTGTCCACCTCCATTTCTTCCTCATCCATTATAGCAGGATGGTTAGTGCTATCCTCCTTAGACCAATCATCAGGGAACTAAGCTTCAAGGGCATCAATGGCTTTCTTCCCTTTTTCCTGTGATGGTCTTGCTAATTGCAATGCAACCTTATACATCTTACTTTTCTTCTACTAGTGATTGGATGTGAACCACATCAGTTTGCATTGAATTCTTTAACATGAGTGGCAACTATGCTCACTGGCACCCCGTGAAAGCAATCTATATTCTTCACATACTTCTTGGCCAACCTGTCCAACGAATCAGACTTCTTGATTGGCAGAAAATGCGCTGATTTAGTAAGTCGATCTACAATTACCCAAACTGCATTATGTCTCTTCCTCGGTGTAGGTGGTAGACCGGTAACAAAGTCCATAGTAATACGCTCCCATTTCCACTATGGAATCTCCAAATTTTGCAATGTACCTCCAATCTGCTGGTTCTCAATTTTCACTTGTTGATATGTAATGCATCTAGCTACGAAGTCTGCTACATCGCGCTTCAAGCCCTTCCACCAAAAGTACTTTAGCAAGTTACTGTACATCTGAGTGCCACCCGGATGTATAGAAAACCGAGATCTGTGAGCATCGGCTAATATCTCTTCCTTCAATTCGACATTGGACGGAACACATACCCTATTTCCATACCTCAAGGAACCATCGTCATGCATTCTGAATTTTTGGTACAAACCATTTGCTAACCCTTCAATAATCTGAATCTTCCTTCCGTGCTTCCTTGATGGGATCAATCAACAATGGTTGAGCTATTAGACTAGAAATCGTGATGTTAGAGTCAGTTCTCACCACTTCGATTTCTAGGTCTTCTAACTCCCTCAAAATCATCTTCTCGTGGGTCAACATGGCTACCACCATCGGGGCTTTTCGGCTAAGTGCATCAGAAACTACATTAGCTTTTCCAAGATGGTATTTGATTCCCAAATCATAATCCTTGATTAACTCCAACCATCTTCGTTGCCTCATATTCAACTCTTTTTGCATGAACAAATACTTAAGGCTCTTATGGTCGGTGTAGATTTCACATCTCACCCCATACAAGTAATGACGCCATATCATCAAGGCAATAACCATTGCTACTAACTCTAGATCATGAGTAGGGTAATTCCATTCGTAAGGCTTCAACTATCGAGAAGCATAAGCTATTACTTTAACATTTTGCATCAAGACACACCCTAACCTATCTTCGATGCATCACTGAAGATGACAAATCCATCAACATCATTGGGTAAGCTCAAAATGGGCGCAGAGACTAATTGGTGCTTCAATTCCTCAAAACTCTTCGTGCAATCATTAGACCATTCAAGCTTCACTCCCTTTTGGTCAAACGAGTCAATGGTAGGGATAAAACTGAGAAGCCTTGAAAAAATTTCATGTAGTAACCTGTGAATCCAAGAGAGCTCCTAATTTCACTCACATTAGTCGGACGAGGCCAACTCACCACGGTTTCAACCTTAAACGGATCGAAAGAAATTCCTTCGCCAGATACTACATGACCCAAAAATGCAACTCGATCCACCCAAAACTCACATTTGCTGAATTTTGCAAACAACTTCTCATCTCTTAACCTTTCCATCACTAACCTTAGATGCTCTGCGTGCTCTTCCTTGCACTTTGAGTAAATCTGAATATCATCAATGAAAACTACCACAAATTGGTCAAGGTACTCTTTAAATACCGTATTCATCAAGTCCATAAGAGTTGTGGTGCATTCGTGAGGTCGAAGGGCATAACAAAAAATTCATAATGGCCATACCTAGTCTTAAAAGCTGATTTAGGCACATCTCCAGCCTTAATCTTCAGTTGATGGTAACTGGACCTCAAGTCGATCTTTGAGAAAACCTTAGCACCTCGCAACTAGTCAAACAGATCATCTATTCGTGGAAGAGGATATCTATTTTTCACAGTGACCTTGTTCAACTCTCGATAATCGATGCAAAGGCGCATACTCCCATCTTTCTTCTTCACAAACAAGACTGGTGCTCACCAAGGAGATACGCTCGGTTGGATAAAACCTTTGTCAAGTAGTTCATGTATTTGAATCTTGAGCTCTCACAACTCTACTGGTGCCATCCTATACGGTGCTTTCGATATAGGCTCGATACCTGATGCAAGTTTAATTTTGAATTCGACACTCCTATCCAGGGGTACCCCAGGTAGATCTTCAGGAAACACATCGGAATATTCTTGAATGATAGAAATACCATTGAGCTTGATACCTTCCTTTCGTGTATCCAATGCATATACAATGAAACAGGTGCAACCTTTTCTTAAGGCCTTCTGAGCTTCTAATGCTGAAATAACTGGTACACTAAACTTTGGAGTTGAAACGACCCCTTGGAACACAAATTCTGGTTTTCAAGGAACTTGGAAAGTAATATTTTTCTCAAAACAATCAATTTTAGCACGATGGAGAGCTAACCAATTCATTCCCAAAATGACGTCGAGATCGAACATGTCAAGTACTACTAGGTCTGCACTAAGATCATTCTCACCTATGCGAACTATACACTCTTTACAAACATCATCACACACAACAAGCGATTTCAAAGGAGTAGATACATGCATAGTGTCTATAAGTTTAGAAAGCACAAAATTCACAGACTTGACAATTTCCTGTAAATAAACGAGTGAGAAGCTCCAGAGTCAAATAACACGTAGGCATCAGTAGAAATAATAGGAAGGGTACCTGTGACGACATCCTCTCTAGCCTCAGTGTCCTCACGGCTAATAGAGAACACTCTCCCACTACTCCTTGCTTGGTTTGGAGCTCACCCTGCAGACATTTGTGCCGGTGCCTTTCCCTGGTTATTCTTCGGACAATCCATAACTTGATGTTTCTTATCACTGCACCCAAAACAAGCTCTCTTCTTCGAGCGACATTCTCCAGGATGATTCCTCAGACAAGTATCACAAAATTTCCCGACGAAACAATCTCCATCATTCCTACTGAACTTCTTATTACTTGAGGTGTTACCTCCCCGAAAGTCGTTTGGCCACTTCAAATCTTTCCTTAGTGGTGGGTTCTTATGTAATGTTGCCTCCACCACCAAAGCACGATTGAAAGCATCAACGAACTTCTTATCCAAATGAGGAAGAACACTCATCCGGATGTCCTCCCTTAAGCACTTGCAGAGCAAACTAACTTTGTTGGCTTCAGAATCAAAGTATGTTGGACATAAACGACCCAACTCATCGAACTTATCTGCTAGCTGCAACACCATCATATCCCCCTATCTCAAACTGAGAAACTCCAACTGTTTAGCCGTCTTGACTGACTCCGAAAAATAATGATCCAGAAACAGCTCCTTAAACCGACCCCAAGTGATAGGCTCAGCATTGCTCACTTGAGCAATCTTCATAGTATCCCACCAGTACTTGGCATTCCTTGTCATATGAGGGATAGGAACCCTAAACCACGCCTCATGTGGAACTCCAAATATGTGAACTTCTCCTCAATTCGAATAATCCACTTCTCAGCCTCTAGTGGATCCATAACACCAGTAAACACAGGGTAGTTCACCCACTGGAATCGCTCGAAGTATGAGACTTGAGAGGCTTGCGTTGTTGTTGTTGCTGCAACAAACTAGTCATAGCAGTCAAGGCTCTAGAAATCTTGCCCTCAGAAGACTGCGGACCAGGTGGTGGCATCTCGTGATTAGTCTCTTCACTTCCACGACCTCGGCGATCTCTACCCCTACCCGAAGATCCACCATGAACCATATCTCAATCTGTAGTAACGTAACAATATCATCGTAAACAAAAGCATCGAAACATAAAGATCACCAAGAAAACGAAAACAAACTCTTACGCTAACAAATAAGGTTCAAAAGTCAAACACCTATGTCAGACTCCCAAAAAGACTAAAACCTGGTTCCGATACCACTCTTGTCACGCCCCAAAACAAAAAAAAAATGATTTTGACTAATTATTAAACGACGCGACCGGTCGTGTATCCTAAAATGGTCTTACGCCAACACGAAGCCTCACAAACAATACATAAACATAACAATTGCAGAAGTAAAGACTTTAAAAATAATTGTGTCCAAAAGTACAGTATTAGAGCGACTCTAAACTGAAATAAGAAAGGTAAGTAAAACCACAAGTTTCAAAAACACGATGAAAATAATAGCGAGGTTTGAATAAAAGAGAAATCCTAACAAAAGCTAACTCAAACTCCAAGCAACAATCTAACTCTGCTCGTCCTGTTGATCATCTGAAAAATGAGGGTGTAAGGGTGAGTTCCCAACACTTTCACTTGGATCAAGTAGTGTCAATAAAAGTACATACATATACATTCAGTAATATCACACATATACAAAAGTTGCATGGCATAGAACGTAACATTACAACTCAACAAACATGATCCTATGGCAACTAGTATAAGTCCGGTGGCACAGAGGTCGGCTCACATAACATAAACATAATCCCCAAGAAAGGGGTAACATAACATAAGGTAGTACTCCAGCCAGATAAATTCCCCGAAAGGTACATAACAATTCACAGGCGTATCTGAGAGCTCAAACATAACATTTATCCATGCAATTGTACAAAACGTTTACATTCATCACACACATCATAAAATACAATTTTGGGTACACACTTGATTCTTATAAAAGTCTATTTATATGAAGCCCCATAACTCGATACAATAGAAGTAGTATACAATAATAATACGAAAATAGAAGCTTTGGTGTTAAGAAATCCCTTATCTCAGACGAACTAACTTGCTAGTTCGAAACACCAATACAAGCTAGACCGGCCTACTCAATACCTACCCAAATAAATGTACTAGATAACTGAAATCCAAATACCAAATACTAATTGCTAGAACAATACTACTATTATCACACTACTATACTAAACTAATTATTGAGATTAAGTGACAAAGTAAATTGAATCATGAAAATTAATGTATGTACTGGCGTATAGCAAAGTAGTGGAATTAAAGGCAAATAATATTTTGAGAGGTCAACACGTTCAATCATTGAGGCCCAAGGAGCTTAATTAATTCCAAAGTGATAGTGATGAGATTGGGAGAAATATGAATTACACGTGACATCCGTAGTAGTGAGTGAAATTGGGAGAAATCAGAAATATACTCACGCAAAAAAAGACAAAATTGAATTGTTGTACAGGAACAAAGGTTGAAAGTGCATAATTGAAAATGCAAGAATGTAAGCTTACAGAGAACAGTAGTGGATGGTTGTTGAAAAAACTTCGGTGGTGAAAATTAGGTTTATTTGTTCTGATTTTAGTAGAGCTGAGAGAACACTTAAATAGGAAAGCCCCAATAAGAAAACCACCCTTTCTCACTACTATAAGAATTATTAAATTAATAACAGTAATAAATAAATAAAATAAATTTTCAGATTTTACATAAGGATCGAAAAGAAATTTGATTGTTTTTATTCGTCTTCTTAATTATATTTGATATTGATATGTTCTTAGTTTTGATTGTTTTCTCTTCTAACCTATTTTGTTACTTACTCATTGACACTTGCATGAACCTCACTGAGTTTTATCTCACCACTCTTTCTATCTTCTCTTCCTCGTAGGTGTTCATCTGGTACTTCCGAGTTTTAGAACTTCAACAATCTTTGAGAGTGGGGAAATTATTGGGGTTTTCTAGTTGCTTAAGTTGTAAACTTTTGGTCCTTGAAAATTGTAATCTTTGGTTGCATTGTTTAGATGAGATTTTAAAATATTTGTTCTTTGGAGAATTTGTAATTCTCTTTCTACCGTAATTAAAGATTTTATTTCAATTAAAAAAAATGGTGATTTTGGTACTGTTACAGATGGTATCAGAACTTAAACTTTCATGCCTGGCTGTGTCAGGAAAGGATTTTCGGACTTAGGGGTTTGAGTGAGTGAGATTTGCTGAACATAGGTTTGTCGTTCCGGTATTGTCTTTTAACTTTTGTTACATCTGTGTCAACTCTGATGTTTAGAAAGTATATGTACGAATGTTTTTTGGTTGGTTTGGTTTCCTACTTGGTTTTAACAAATGGTTGACATTTAATTGACCAAGGTCGGCATAAATAACTATCTGGCGGTCGACTGATATGTCATTTAGGCTAACCAACGTGAAACAACTTGTCGGTATGTCGAAAATGTTTTAAAAACTTCTTCTTGTAGTCTTTTAAAAGTATGAGTCCTATATGAATCTTTCTATCTAATTTGGTTTCAAATATTATGTCATTTTTTATGTCTTTAACTTGTATGTTGTTAATGCTTGGTTGGTATTTAATATTTGTTTATGTCCAGTTCACCCATAACTATCTTCATGCTTGTTTTGCCTTATTTACGGGGTTATTCCTTTCGAGGAATAGTTATCCACCGGTTACTATTGATGGTTTAATTTAAGTGCGACCAAGGTAAGGGTTCTCATGGTGTAGCTTCATGAGTTACGTAAATTCGTTGCTCCTTCGGTTGAGGTTGATTTTATATTCTCCCGGATAGTATAAGTTTCGTGGACGAAACTTCTTTTAAGGAGGGAGGAGTGTAACACCCAAGAATTTCAGTATACTTATTTTAATATTTACTCTTCTTCGTTTTCGACTTCCTCGTACCCGTTCCAAAATATTCCCTTTTAAAGGTCAATATCACATTATTTATCTTCTTCCGCTCATAATCTTGTCATTTTACTTTAGTTATTCTTTGAACCGCAAATAAATATATATTCCATCGGTCAATCATTTTCTAAAATTCTTATTCTACTCCTTTCGATTTTATTCCCGTCAATTTGATATAAGTTTCATTTCTTCTTAAATATATTAGAGAAAATTTTATTTTACGCTAAAACCTTTTTCGACTTTTTGAGTTTAAACCATATTATTTTTATTTTTTTTGCAATCAACACCAATAACATTCAAAAAACTTTGACATTTCACAAAGGTTGGATGGCCATTAACTTACCGTTAATTTATTTTTACACGTACACTAAAACCTTTCGAAAAACTTTTCTTCGCCACCAAAACCTTTTTATATTGTAATAATTTATTTATTTTGAATATTTAAAAAAAAATTCCAACAAAAAGAACATAAGAAGTGTTCTGAAAAACGGGGATTACAATCCGCGTCACAAACCAACAAACAAACCAACATCGACACTTTACTTTACAAACCAAACTCAATTTCTTCATTTGTTTGATAAATACAAAAATAAGTTTCTTTTATGATAAATATAACAATAACATATTGCATAAGTATCTCGCGAATGTGAAATTTCATATTACACGGATGAAAAATGATAAAATTTATTAGTATATTAATTGTCATACGCATATTTTCTTCTCTATCCATAAAACTAAATTTTCGAACTCTCTTCCCATTCCATCTCTCAATTAGTTGATTCAATAAAATTACAAAAATAAAGCTTTATATACGCTCGTTCCACAAATATATACGTAGCTTTGTGTCATTATTTAGATCCAAACACATGATAATACGCAATTGATCCTGAAGCACGTATGCAGTTCCTTAAATCTCTACACTAAACCAACAATTTATATGAAGATTTTGATTGCAAAAGGCCAAAGTCATGGCAAATACGATGCATATGCCTACCACCACTAGTCTAGCAACCCTAAACAATTCATATGGACATACACTTTGATTATTTAAATCAATTAAGAAAGTATTTGAAGTGATTTAAAAAATTCAAAAAGGTTTTGATAGTGGTTTTAAATTTTTGAAAATGTTTTGGTGTGATTTAAAACGTAAATTTAACGGACGTCAATTTTTTGTGTAACGTCAAGATGATGAAAAGTTCTTGGTATGGATTGCGAAAAATTAAAAGAATATGTGGTAAATTTAAAAAGTCGAAAAAGGTTTTAGTTTAAAACCAAATTTGCTCAATTTATTATTATTATTATTACTATTATTATTATTATTATTGTTATTATATTCTCAGACCAGTCGAACCTTGCTCCTTTCAATTCAGTGTGTCCTCTCGTTTTCCATTAATCGATTCCATAGATTCATTGTTAATCTATTCGAGTTTCATTTACTTAACCTGATCTATTCATCTTCTCTAATTAATGTGCCTAAACGTCTTCATCTTGAACCTCTTCACTTTCTTCTATTTGTCTACTCAAACCTCTGTTCTTTATGGCATTATTCAAAACTTATTACCATGGTTACCAAGACATATCTGCCATCACCACAATCATCGCCCTCACATCATCAACTCCACCTCTCAACAATCTATATTTTTTGCATAGTCACCTTCAATACACCCGTTCCGCACTGGAATTGAATATATTGTCAACTAAAGCTTACACCATTCAGTCCGTTGAGATCGTCGCAATGAATATATACAGTTCCTCTCTAAAACTCGCTGACTTCCTTCATCCGTCACGTACGTAGTTCACCTTGGTAAGTTTTCAGCCTTGTGTTGTCGTGATTTGTTTTTCGAAAGTGCTTCACAGTTTCCATAACATATTCTTCATCTTGTATCGAACAAGTAGTGACTTGATTCATAGAAAACTGACAAGAATTAAAGTGGTGTAAAATCTATCAAAGTCTGCCTCGATCATAACGTGCTCAATTTTACGATGTAAATTCGACTATCTATATCTCCGTCGGTTGTTGCTGAAATTCCTTGTAATTGATATTGCCACATTCTTCTTTTCGTGTAGTTGATTTTAAGCTTTTGAACTTCTTAAATCCGTTGAGAACCGATTCCTGAAGTTAAGCAAGATGAGGTGCTGCCCGAGCAGCCGGAAACTGCATCGCATGTGTAAGTTATTCGCGCCGTATCTTCTTCGTTATTCGTCGGTTTTTCTCGTGATTGATATCCTCGCGATCCCCTTTCTGTGTAGATGATCCTAGTATATTTATTTTCCATGATGGATGATGTTTTGATAGCTGAAACAGATCTGGAACAGAGGCTGTTCAAACAGTAAAATCTGCACGCACGATCATATCTCATTCGTTACAAGCTCGAATATCTCGTATGTTATATCCACGCATTAATCTTTCTGTGTAGATCAGTTATTCTACTGAAATGTTGAATTTCAGTTTGTTTCTGCACTGAATCATCTCCGAAACAGGTGCTGTTTATTTCCAGAAACTTTACACGTGGGGTGAGTTCTTCCTCTTGTATCTCTTTCGTCACTTGTTCGTTTTGATTTCCTGTCTTACAGTCACGTTCCCCTTTCTTTGTACTTGAACCACATTCTTCATTTCACTTGATTCGGATACCTATTGAACCATTTATCGTGCCTCAACCGTTTATGCGCTATCCCCCGTTTCATTATTCTCTTGGTTGATTAATTTGTCAAAATTGTCACTAGTTCCCTTATCCTTATCTGTTAGGAATATTTTTCATTTTAGTAATTTGATCAATCACCATGTAACTTATCATTAGTACATAAAGGTGATTAGTAATCTCGGTTCACTTGAACGTTGCAAAGAGGAAATCACATAGTATGTTAGTTAGTTGAATCTTGTATAGGATTGTTTAGGTCTCTGATTGTAATTTTTATATTTCGAAGATGGTCGTGAAGAAGGATCCTAGCAATGAAGTTTAATCGATGATTTGAAGATTTCGCAAGTTTAATGAAGACTCAAGGGATTAGTCTCCTCTGAAAAGACACATTCAGAAAGCCTTGTATAATGACTTTGCATATTACACCTCTCTGAAAGCGTTGTCACTCTGAGACAAGGAGCATGCATGTTTTCTGAAGGCACATGTTTCCATTGAGACTACAAGACAAAGAAATAGTACATTGTATTAATTATGTCGACTAAAAAGTCGATCCTAGAAAGCCCTCTCTGAAAAATGAGATAGTGACTTCTGAGTACTAATTTCGAGATATCAACGGATTGGTTTCTGAGAAGCTCAAACGTATAGTATTCGAAACACTCTCAAAATCATCTATAAATATCAACACTTGGAAGCTAAGAAATACACACGACCTACGCGCTCTGAACACTGAATCAATATACATATTGAACGTATTCTCTCAAGCTCTCTAACTACTGTTCTACAAGCTTACAGTCAAATAGCTCGAAGAATCATTGGTAGTTCTAAGTGTCCTGAACCCTTAACAAGAGTTTGATTATCTGTGAAAGAGTTGAACACTTAGATACCTTTTCTGAAGTTCATTCTCCAGAACAGTTATCAACACTTTGATCAGAAAGTAGAATCCTTCCATATACTGAACACGTATATTAAGTTGTGATATCTTCTCTAGCTATTTGGATAAATAGCTGAAAAGTTATGTAAGGAGAAGCCTGACAAAAATCATAAAACCAACACCATTTAGGCGTGGAGCACAAGAAGTACTTGGTTTGGGAAATCAAGGAAAAACTCCAAGGTTATCTTGAGTACAGGAAGTACTTGGCTTTAGAAGCTAGGGAAAAACTCAAGGGGAACATTTAGTTGGGAACCATTTGTTTAGTAATGATCTTAGAATAGGATTAATTGTATGGTGAACTCAATTGTCTGTTCTAGTGAATTCTAGGCCTGAGAAAGGCCGAAGTGGACTAGTTGGAGGATTACACCACCTCCAGAAACCACTAAAAGTTGTGTTATTTACTTATTACATTTACATTCCAGCAACACAGACACACAAACATTATAACTGCTATGCACATTAACATTTATCTATCGCTTAAAGTTTTCCGCTCTCTGAATTTATGTATCAGAAACCCCCAAGGACTCTAAGAAATAGTGTTTATCGACGATTATTTTAAAAGACTATCCCCCCCCCCCCCCCTCTAGTCTTTTACCTTTTCCGTTATCTGAACCAACAAGTAGTATCAGAGGGGGAGGTTTATTAGCCTTCTGTACAGAACCTAGATCTTCTAGATAGGTAATATTTTTGTCGCTTTACGAGGACGTTTTTAATTGTGTGTTAAGTGTGCAGGTATGTCTCTGAGTGATGCTCCCATTCTTAAACCTGAGAATTACGAGAAATGGAAGAACAACATGATGCTATCAGTGATGAGATGATTTACATCATCAAAGAAAGGCCAATCAGAATTAGACAGCTCAAACAAGTAATAGAGGTGTCTGACGGTCGTAGAAGCACTAAAGCTGAAGTTAGTGATGCGTCTACTAGCAATAGTGGTCGCACTACAACTGGACAAGTTGAGTATAAAGACAAATCGCGTGAACTCTGGACATCGGAAGATGACAAGAGACACAGGTTAGATGGTCAAGCTCGTAATATCATCATTCGCTCGACACCTGAGCATATACAGTGTAAACTGTGGTGTGCAAAGACGGCAAAAGTAGCCTGAAAATCATAGAAGAAATGTGTGTAGGCACTGAGAAAACCAAAGAAAATAAGTTCCAAGTTCTAAAGCTGAAATTTCAAAACTTCAAGCAAGGTCCCTCTGAAACATTAGAAGAACTTGATTTTTGGTTTACAACTCTCATGAGTGATATGGCTGGACTTGGAGATAGTAACAGATACTCAAATTCATAGAAAGTGAAAACTATTATCAGAAGTTTGACCCAAAATTGGGAGCATACGCAATACTTTTATTGAAGGAATGCCCCAAATCATTCCAGTGAAACTCTTTTCTAATTTGGCCGTTGTAAACTATGAAACAACCCAACGAGGTTTGGTTGTAGCTGAAAAGTTAAAGAGCGTTGCTCTAGTTACCCAAGGTACTTCTAAAAAGAAGGATACCAAGGTTGTGTCTGAAGAAAATGCTCCTGCAGTAAGACATATGAAGAAATATGTTACTTAGGAGATAGAGAGAAGAGAAGCAAAAGAGAAGCTGAAAAAGTATCTCGGCCCAAATTATCATCAGTACAAGAACATTCAAATGAACAACTCTCTGAACAACCCTGCTCAGAAAGGTGTTAATACTAAAGTCGCTAAAGTTGGGAATGATATCTGCTTCTATTGTCAAAAGCTTGGTCACTTTAAATGTGATTGTCTTGCTTTCAATAAGCTTAAGACGGGTGACAAAAAGGAGAGAAGAACATTCAAAAGAACTCTAAGGGCTCTACTTACTGAAGAAAGGAAAAATATCCAAATTCAACTCGATGCTCTGGATGTTGAGTTAAACTCAGAGTGTGAGGATTCAGAAGATTCAACATTGCCATCACTAGAATTGTGCGGAATAACTCATGATGTTATCGATTTTAGCCTAAAGAAGAACGACATGTGCGGAGTTGCTGAGAAAGTAGGTCCTGACATTTCCAACATCGAAGAATGTCTTATGGCTGATGAGGTAACAACTACATGACAATTCTTATTTTATGAAAGTGATAATGAGATTAAAGATTTGGAACAGATCAAAAGTGAACTTGATCGATATGAAAAAGAACTATTGGCTTTCGGATCAAATACCGAAGTTCTGGAAGAAAGTAAAGAAATTTTTGAAAAAGAAGTTTCTACCTTGACCAAAGTATCTAAGAATAAGGACGCTGAAATAGCATATTTGAAGTCTCAAATATCTGAGAATGAAAATTCTCATGAACTAGCATTGGATCAACTAAATATGAAACTGAAGAAACTTCATTCTGAAAACGAAAATCGCAGAAAGAAATAAGTATCTTTTAAATCTTATGTGAAAGCTAGTGACACTCTCAAGGAGGACTAGGACTTGAAGCTCAACCAAGTATTTCTACCCCTCTAAAGAAGAGTGATGAAAGGTTGACCTTCATAAAAAGTCAACAAAAAGGTTCCAGAGAACTCTATAGCATTGAAAGCTAAGACTCTTGACAAAGGAAAAGCTGTCGCAATTGAACCTTTGGTTCTAAGGAAAATTGTGAAGAAAGTTTCTGAAATAAAACATGATCCATTAACATGTGATCATCCACAATGTTGTATCACTAGGAAGGGAAGCATCGCCGATTTGGGTGTATTTTCTACCGTGTCATTCTACGGATACAGAAAGGACACAGAAACTAGTGAGGTTGCTGAATCAAGCGTTCAGAAAGCCAGTGGTGCTCGTAAAGGCATTGGTTATCCCGGCATCAGAAAACTCCTAATGCAACATTATTATGAAGGACAAGAATGATGGTGGAAATTCATGATTGCTTATAGAAATTATCAGAAGTGGAAGCAATCTCAAGCTACTGAAAATCTGAATGCCAGGGCTAGAAGAAACTTGGTCAGAAAAACTAAGCTTGCTGAAAAACATGTTTAGAAAGATGACAAGTCTCTGAAGCCACCACGAGGAACACCAAGTAACACTCCAAGAAGGAAGATTGATTTAAAGTCCAATGTTTTAAAAATCCTTCTCATGTTCCAAGAAGACAAAAACCTCCTCCTAAGAAACTCATTGAAAAATGGATTCCAACAGGAAAAGTGTTTAGTCTTAGTGGTTCTGTTTTTGAAGCAAGAACCAAACTCCTGTTTCCTGTCTTGTGCAGTACGCGTCGTGGACTAAGGCTCAATGACTATTTGATAGTGGATGCGGGAAGCACATGACAGGAGACAACGCAAACTTGGTCGATTACAAAGCTTTTAATACTGGACCTAACATCAGGTTTGCTGGAGGACAATTAAATTCTTCCATAGGATTTGTCAACGTTATATTGGGGTCCTTTACGATCTCTGACGTATTACATGTTAAATATTTGAAATATAATCTTTTTAGCATGAGCCAGTTTGCAGATTGGGGATATTCGGTGAAAATTAAATCGAAATTCTGCAAACTAATTGACAATGAATCAAAGCAGACAGTCTTGGTTGCTAGGCAGAAAGGAAGTCTATATGTTGCTGATTGGACATCTGCCACAACCGAAAAATGTCTCATGGTGAGTCAATCAGGTCACACTAAAGAAAATTGCTTATGACACAAAAGAATGAGTCACTTGAATTTCAAACCTCTGAACAAGCTTGCCAAGAAAGAGTTGGTGGTTGGATTACCTAAAACAACATTCAGAAAGGACGGCCTCTGTTCTTCTTGTCAATTGCGGAAAAAATCCAAAACTTCTTTCAAGTTCAAAACCAGACATTCTAGTGTTCGACCACTGCAACTTTTACACATGGATCTTTTTGAATCATCTGTAGTAAGTTACGCAGGCAAGAAGTATGGTCTTGTTGTTGAAGATGTCTTCTCTAGGTTCACCTGGGTTGTCTTTCTGAAACAAATATCTGATGTCAGGGTGGAGATACCGAACTTGCTGAATAAGCTTGAAGTCATGAAAAATAACAAGGTATCCGCAATAAGAATACACCATGATAATGATACTGAGTTTGTCAATCAGTATATCAAAGAGTTTTGTACTTGTAAAGGTATACATGATTAGCTATCTTCAGTAAGGAAAACAACAAAATGGTGTTGCTGAAAGGAAGAATAGAACCTTAAAGAAGCTGAAAGGACTATGCTAGTTGACACTGAAATAAGTGAGATTTATTGGGTTGAAGTTGTAAACACATCATGCCACACTCAGAACAGATGTTTGATAAACAAACACCATGACAAGACTCCTTATGAGCTTTTGGCTGGTAGACCCCCTAATATCAAGCATTTGAGGGTGTTTGGTTGTAGATGTTTTGTTCTTAACAATGGAAAAGAATACTTGAGAACATTTCAACCAAAGGCAGACTTAGGTGTATTTCTTTGTTATTCTATGAATAGCAAAGCCTATAGAGTATACAACAAAAGAACAAAGATGATTGAAGAATCAGTTCATGTAGTATTCTATGAAGGAAATAAGATAATGCCCCTAGATGAGGAACTCTCAGAAAGATTCGAGGAACATCTATTTAAGGATTCTTTGTAAGAACCCTCAGAAAGGAGAAACTATGTCATTAACATAGAGGATGAGTCTGACAATGAAAAGCAAGATTTGCCTAGTAACAATAAGATGATTCTTAGACATGATGAAGAATTTCCTTCAAGGATTCCAGAAATGGAAATTGAGATTACTCATCAGAGAAGTCCTTCTGGGAATAGCCTTTTTGAAAGACATATTCCAGGAAGATCTAACAATGAGCAAGTTTCTGATATTTACCGTACTTCAAAAGTACAAAATATCAATGATGTTGAAGAAGTGTCTAGTCAAAATCGTAGTGATTCACATTCAAATCACATAGATGATGACCCTACTACTTCAAAACCTATTATGAAATGGATTAGAGATCATCTTTTGAAGGATGTGATTGATCCAGTTGATCAAGGTGTTAGAACTAGGAGAGAAATAGCTAAAAATGTTGATTCTCTCTTTGGATGTTTTATCTCAAACATTGAACCTAAAACTATTGAAGATGCATTAAAGGATCAAGATTGGATCTCTGGAATGCAAGAAGAGTTGGATCAATTTGAGAGAAACAAGGTCTAGAAACTAGTACCATTTGTGGATGGAATATCTGTGATTGGAACTAAGTGGGTTATTAGAAAAAAAATGAATGAGTCTGGTGAAATAACCAAAAACAAAGCAAGGTTGGTTGTCAAGGGATTTACCCAGACTGAAGGTTTAGATTTTGATGAGTCATATGCACCAGTTGCAAGATTGGA
>JAYMSP010003304.1:0-20272 GCA_036897095.1 Plantago elongata
ACCGACACAACATATATTCTTCTCTATGCGGACGACATTATTCTTACTGCATCCTCTGATACGCTATGGCTATCCTTCATGAAGATGCTCGGTGCAGAATTTGCAATGAAGGACCTCGGCCCCTTATCATATTTTTTGGGTACGTATTTCGGTTACTCGTACAACAACTGGCTTGTTTCTCTCTCAGTAAAATTATGCACTCGATATAATTCAGCGAGCCGGAATGTCCCAATGCAAGCTGTCTCTCACATCGGTCGACACCAACAGCAAGCTCGGCTCTGAAGTCGGTTTGCCATGTGAGGATCCGTTTATTTACCGTTCCCTCGGAGGTGCCTTGCAATACTTGACCTTCACTCGACCTGACATCTCATATTTAGTTCAACATGTTTGCCTTTACATGTACGATCCAAGGGTCGACCACATGAATGCTTTCAAACGCATCATTCGATATATACAAGGCACTTGTACTCTCGGCCTCCATCTCTACAAGACCACTGTCAGCTCTCTTATCTCCTATACGGACGTCGATTGGGGTGGCTGTCCGGACACTCGCCGTTCTACTTCTGGCTATTGTGTTTTTCTTGGCGACAATCTTATCTATTGGTCTTCTAAGAGGCACCCAACGATCTCCAAATCTAGTGTTGGGGCTGAGTATCGAGGCGTTGCCAACGTCGTTTCTGAGTCTTGTTGGCTTCACAATCTTCTTCTGGAGCTACGTTGTCCGATTTCTAAAGCTACTTTGGTCTACTGCGACAATGTCTCCACCATATATCTTTCCGGAAACCCTGTGCAACATCAACGCACGAAGCATATTGAGATGGATATTCATTTTGTCCGTGAAAAGGTTGCTAAAGGTGAAGTTCGAATTCGCCATGTTCCTTCTCGCTATCAAATAGCAGATATCTTCACGAAACGACTTCCGCACATACTCTTTGATGATTTCGTGACAGTCTCAGTGTCAGACTTCATTCCGCTTCGACTACGGAGGTGTGATAGACTATGTAATCCTAGTTAAATTAGACATAGCTATATATATTAGACTCCTAGTTGGATTAGTCTTATTCTTCTAATTCCTAATTATAGAGATTCTAACATTATTAATTTATAGAGATTTTATTGTAGTTTATACCTAACCGGACCCTTTTAAAAAGTTAATGGATTGAAAATTAATGGATTTAAACGGGGTCTGGTCCGTACCCCACATGCAAGATGTATGAAATGTGTTGGATTTATTAGGTTGAATGACGTGACATCATTATACCATACTAATATGAAATACTAGGGAGGTAATTTTCAATGCAACAGAAAATTAAAAATCAATCTTATCACCGTTTACATTTTACTAATATTGAGTGATGTACAAAACCTAGTTTGTAGGCCTACAAATATTATGTTGCTAACTTGCTACATTGTCATGCAACCATAATTACTTACATTGACGTTAATTAATCATGTTGCCCATTATGATGATTGTGATACCCACACATAATTAAAGTTCCCCGCTCTTATAACCAATTAGAGAACATAAATCTTTACATATTCTTATATCAAAGATTATGAAATGTCATGAGACTGGACGTACCCATTGCCCTACCAACAATAGTGTCGGGAATGAAGCCACGACTGATAAATGGGCAAATTGAATGGGTTGCGAGTTGCACATGTCACAAATTGCACTTGCTTTAATTATCAGGGGTTCATGGCCACGGGGAGGGGGTTGCACCTGCACTCATATTTTGAGGAAGTACATATACTCATAAACATCTCACCACATTCAGTACTCCCATATTCACGTGCAATTTCGATGATGTCAATTCTTCGAATTGAAGCAATGGATGACATAATTATTTGTCTAGGCTATGAGCCAATTTGTGACGCCATGTCTCTTGTGAGTTTTAGATTTGGTACGGCGTTAGATACCATTTGTAACGTCTTCTCCTTGCGATCTACTATAAAAGACCCTTCAGAGCGGTGTATTTTGTCATGGGTTGCTCGACAATTGATATGTGGGACGGAGTAGTACACTAGCCACATTTGCTCACATGTCGTATTAAAAGCATCTCACTATATACATAACTCCCATATATGTTTGGAGCCGAAGCACTAGATGCATGCATGGTTGTCTTTGTCTTTGATATATAGCACTTGAATTTCATTAGGCGTTAATACCATATGTAGCGTCCCAAAAGTTGTCCCCTCTTCCGACCCAATTTCATGCACTTAGACCAATGCATTTTCTTATGTACTACTCAGCAAATGATATGCAGGGCGGATAGGGCTACTCATTTCATCTGGATTCATGAATCCGATCCGTTTATCCGCTTTAACGGACCAGATCAATTTTTTTTGTATCCGTAAAAAACGGATAAATTCGTCGTATATCCGTTTATTTTTTATTAGGTTTTTACCCTTTGTTTGCCCTAATCAAATTCATTTGCTCATCTCCAACACTCGTTGTCTCCATCTCCAACCATGGATCAATCTCTCCACTCCCTTCACCAGAACTCCACCGTCCCCATCGACTCATCTCCTATCTCGCCATCGTCATCTTCCTCAACAAATTACACCGTCTTCATCTTCCTATGCAAATCGCGCCGTCTCCGCCTCTCTGCTCATCGCGCCTCCGATCTTCGCCTCTCCCTCCACCACCGATCTCCACCTCACATGCCATGCCTTTCTTGCCTTTAGCTTCAGCTAAAAATACACTATACTTCTTTCCGCTAATAAAAAGCTGCTTCCTTTCTCTTATTTTCTTCTTCCTTACCCTTTTCTCTTCTCTTTTTCTTCTTACTTACCCTTTTATCCTCTTTTTCTTCTTCCTTTCTCTTTTTTCTTCTTTCTATGTTTGTACTACATGTTGAATATGTGATATTTTCTCTCTCTTTTTCTTTTTTTTTTAATTAGTTTGCCGGATAACAGATATCTGGTGGGTTTATCCGTATCCAATCCGCTCTGAATGGATCGGCTGATAGATGGACCTTTTCTTCATCCGTTTGACCGGATATCCGGTCAAACGGATGCAAATCGATCCGTATCCGTCCGTTGCGCAGCCCTAATGGCAGAGGAAGTAAAACTAACTTGGCACATTTGCTCATGTGTTGAATTTAAAACATCTCGCCAAATCCATAACTCCCACACACACATATATAACCGAGGGCGAACGCATAAAAATTGGTCAGTGACATCGAGATTTATGATTTATACATGGTCATTCAGAACAATATTTTCGACGGTGTAATATCCAATTACTATCATTATTTAAATATAATAAAAACTACTTGTACTTGATTTACGAGCAATATAATCAACAAAACCTGATTAAAAAGATCTAAAGCTATATATTTTAACCTTACTTATATGACTATAATATATCTATATCACAACTGAATCCTAAGTTAAAATAGAAATAGAACAATGATGGAATTAATCAATGAAAGGATAAAAGATGCACTAACATAACACACATTACTATAATCAACACCAGTCATTGGAATTTTATTGAACTCAATTGAGGCCACTTTCATCTGAATGAGCTCACCTTTGTACATGTATGGAGCCAAAGCAACGGACGAACGCATGATTATTTAGGCTTTGATAACGCCTTGCCCTATGTGAATTTTGGATTTAGTTCGGCGTTGATACCACTTGTAAAGTCTCATCCCTTTGAAGTCCAATATCATACTCTTTAACCCAGAGTAACGCCCCAAAAATTATATTCCCTCCGTTCCATTAATAATGAAACAATTTAGTTTTGCATGCATTTTAAGAAAAATATTACTATGTGGTTAAGGCTCGTGTGGTTAAAAAATGAGTTTTATTGTGAATGTCATTTCCATAAATGAAAAATTATTTTACATTAGTGGGACGCCGAAAATGAAAAAATATTTCATTTTTAACGGGATGAAGGGAGTACTAATTAAAAAAAAAATTGAGCTGTTAAAACAAAATTGAAAGACGATCTAAAAGCTTTAAGAAGCTTAAAATTTAAAATAAGTGTTTTTGTATCAAATATGGTATTTCAATATTAAATACAAAGAGGAAATTTTATTTTCCACTTAAACTTTTTGGCTCACTTTGAATTTACACTAAAACCTTTTTTTCTTAAATGATAAACTAAAACGTTTCAAAAGTTTTCAATGTAGCACAAATGTTGTATAAAAATATGCTCAATTTTACTCTTAATTAATGGTATTATACCTCATTCGTTGTTTGTTATTTTGATTATTAATCTATTCACTAACATAGTACATGAATGATAAAAATGAGATTGAAGTCTCCTTAGGGGTACATGCCTGCATTTGTACTTGTTTTAATGATTTTTTATTCAATCATTTATTAATGTACCATTGATCTTAATGATGTTTAAAAGAAATATTGACATTAAACAATAATAAACGTCCAAGAAGAAACCTATGTGAACACCGCTGGCCATGGATATGAATGTTTATATTGTTCAATGCAACTATTTCTTGTGAATATCATTGAGATCAATCATACATGATTAAGAATTGGAAAAGAAGGCATGCAAACAAGTACAAACACAATTATGAACCTCAAAAGAGACTTCCATATAATTTTTTTAATTCATGTACTAAGTTAGTGAAGGAATTAATAATAAAAATACCGAACAATGAAGGGGGTATAATACCTTCTATTAAGAGTAAAATTGAGCATATTTTTATACAACCTTTGTGTTACATTGAAAGTTTTTAAAATATTTTAGTGCAAAGTGTAAGAAAAAAAGGTTTTATCGTAAATTCAAAATGAGCCAAATGATTTAAGTATAAAATAAAATTGTTTCTAAATACGATCTTCGTGATATACTACAATAATGGTATTTATATATAAATACCCCTTTAATTACTCTATTTTGTAATTCAGTCACAAGTACAATGAATTTGTGTATAATAAAACACAATTTCATATTTTCTTACAATATTCTCCCTCCTTCCTTAATTCAAATTTCCGAATAATCGAACACGAATTTTAAAGCAATGTAATAAATTAATGTGGATTTATCAAAAGTAATAGTGAAAATAAAGTGGGGGAGCTCACATGGGACAATTTAAATTATTATAATGGACCGTGGAGTTCAAATATTTTTAAATATAGAAACGAAAACTTTAGTCAGGGACGATTTAAAAAGAAATACGAACTTGAACTAGGGAGAGACTTGGAAGTGAGGGAGTAGGAAATATGTCAGATGAAGATGAAGAAATACTATTCTTGCCACGCAACATCTAATATATTTTTTCCAAATGTATTCAGGATGTGTTTTATTCAACTGAAAATCATTTGAGTTCAGTTCAGTTAGTTCAGTTGAGCTCGACTTAATTATAACTTATACATTAATTCACTCCAGTTTAATAAATCTCAGTTGAAGAGAGAGAACATCGTCTCAGTCGTTTTCGTTTAAGGTTGTGTTCTTCAACTGAGATTTACTGAACTAGACTGAACTGAAGTAAATTGTAAATTATAAATAAGTTGAACTGAACTGAACTAAATTGAACTGAACTGATTTGATTTCAGAATTATAATTGACATCCGCCACCATTGAGTACCACGGTGATGACATTTAACATTTTGAGGAAAATTAAACGGTACCTAAAAAGTTTCTCGGGAGACTAAATGAAAACGTAAATTAGGGCATGAGGGTGGGAAATTGAAAGAAATGTTACTAGCAGTACTATAGTAGTGTAATGTAACTTCCATAGATTACTACTGTCTACTACTACTCGACCAGTCAGTCGGAAAAGAAGAAGAAGAAGGAAGAAGAAGAAGAAGGAAATTGAATTGAGGTGACTCAAAATGGCAATTCCGGAGAAGGAAGCCGGAGAAAAACTGAACAAAACCCACCAAATTCTTCTTCTTCACCTCTCTTTGTCCGCCCCACCCCACCATTTCACCGACCTGCTCGGGGTACTTACTCTTCAATTCTACTCTAGTACTATTTCATTTTCCATGTTTCTCTTCAATTATGCTTACTACACTATTCAATTTTAAACATGCATCTTCTATGTTTCTCTAATCTTGTTGCTTTATTTGAAGCAAACTAGCATACTTCTGTCCAAACTGAACCAATCACCTACCAAATCCCTTCAAACAGCTCTTTCTCCCCTGTCCAAGGCTCTGCTCGTGGAAGAGCTCATGTACCACGATGACCTTGACGTAAGAGCACACCTCGCGGTTTGCTTAAATGAAATTATAAGAATCTATGCACCGGACCCTCCGTATGACGATGAAAAGATGAAGGTGCAGTCTCTGAATTCACTTCTTGCTAGCCATGTTTTTTTGCTAAACTAGTTGACAAGTAGTAGTTGGTACCTAATAGAGTATATGAACTCATAGTAATAGTTTAATGGCGGCGGCCGATAAGGTAGATAATTGCTAACTGCTATAGAATACTAAAAATAAATTAGTTCACAACTTTATATCAGCTACCCGATGAGCCAAAAATACTTACTCAAACCAGGTTTACAATTAATTTTGTAGACCCATGTGGTTAGAAATGATCTACATTGATAATAAGTGTGGGGCACACTTAATGATTGTGTCATGTGGATGAATTTTGGCGTCTATGAAAAAGTCATAGACCCGGTCTAGGTAATAGATTTCCCCGATGAGCTGCCAGATAGGTATTCACTTAAATCCTGGTCAAACGGTCAAATAATCTCATCTAGTTGATATGCTAATGCTAAACTATGCTTATGTATTTTCACATTGCATATGAGGTCCGGCCTTTTCTCATGCCACTTATATGTATCATACAGGATGTCCTTAAGTTGATTGTATCGTCCTTGAAGAATTTGTCTGATAAATCCAGCAGATTGTATGGAAAGAGTGTCCGTATTCTCGAAACCATGGCCGTAGTTAAGTACTATGTCCTCTTGATTGATTTAGAGTGCTCGCAGATGATCGCTGACATGTTCCGATACTTTCTTGAATCTCTAAGGTAGAAAGTCATACACATTCGTACTTGAATATCAATGTCTAATCATTCTGTACTTACTTTATGTGTTATGTTTACTTATGTCAAACATACAACCTGACCACAACACCAATCATATTTTGTTGATCTGCATCATTAATATCCATTTGTTCCTATTTCTTTCCTTTTTGATCTACTTCTTGGAGGCAAGGACTGTGCCGTTGGAGCAGGGACGGGTTTTACTAGTCAAACTAGATATGAGGTTTTAGGATGAGGCGTCGAAGTATAGGAAATATATAATGGTGAAAAGATTAATTCTATATACAGTATTTTTATTTCTTTTGTCATGAACCTGGAGCCTGGTGTGGCTTTTATTAATGAGTATGCTTCTGTATTGATAGTGATGGTTTCGCGAGATTCTAATGAAACTCATCACATAGGAACTGTGGGGCATGCTAGAGACATGTTTTTATACAGTGCTTTCATAAACACATTAACTAGTTCCACACCCAACCCCAACAAGACTTTATGCCTCCTTGTGCATCTTGTGTTAATGATCATGATTTCAGGAGCGCACACGTTTCCGATTGGGCTACCCTGCAAATAATATATAAGTAACAATTGTTTTGATAGGAAAGGCGAGAAATACAGCATATATATGGAGTAAAATTGTAAACTTTGAACCTCAGAACCTCACAGTGCATTGTCACTGGGTCAAGAATAATGCATTGTAATTTATCTGTAAGCAAGGTGTGTACTAAGGCCCGCAGAACCAAATGGTTTAGATCCTGTTTTGAAAAATCCAGGGGCTAAAAGCTATCTGTCGCTTATTATGGCTCTTCTCTTACTCCCAAGGAAATTTTCAAGATGTCTCCTCATCTCGTTTTTGTTGCGCTTCTATGCTGGTACATGGTATACACAGCTTTTCTTCTGCTGATCTGCTCAGTTATCTTCTTCTGCTGAACTCCTTTTTGTCTTTCCAATTCTTTTGCTCTATTATGAGCTAGTTGAAGTACTGATAATATCCTATATCTCTGGTTTAGTTGTAAAATTGATTACAAAGTACTTATCTGTCTGATGAGTGTATGAGCTATTTTTTACGAAATATTGTCTTATGTATTCTCTTAACAACAATAATGTTGATCTGAAGTGCTGTAATCTATTGGGAAATGCTGGAAGTTGCTGAAGATCTCAATTTGTTCAGTAATTTGTGAAAATGATCATATAGTCATGGCATTTGGTTAATTTAATCTAAGGGTGATTTACATCTGACCACCTTTTTAGATACCATATAAACGCTTAGGTCCTAACATTTCAAATTTTACGATGAAGGACAATCTTTAATTACTTCCTTTTCCTTAATAACTAATTTTTAGATACCATATAGACTTATCTTCCAAATTTTACCCTTGTTACATTTTATTATTCCCTTTTCCTTAATAACTAATTTTTCATTTCTCTTTTCTTTAATTACTTCCTTTTGATTTTCCTTTTGTTTAATAAACTGATTGTCCTCCATGTATTTAGGTTTCATACACATACCTTCATTGTACTAAAAAATTAGATAAATCAAATAAACTAGGGTTCCTGACGTTAAAAATTTTAAATTTCAGTTCGATTCTTAATTATGCGAAATAGTTTGAACTTGAGTAGGAGTATCGTACCTGCTCTGCCCTGATAAAGCTTACAAAATTATTATTTTCCTCAAAATTTACAAGGAATGTTTTATTAGATGGGGAAATTGGTCATTTCGCACTAAGTCAACATTTTGGTTGAGAAATGGACCTCAACGTAATATCTGAAATGATAGGGACCCAATCGTTTACCAGGCATCTAAAAAGGTGGTCTGTAAAATGCCCTTAATCTAAATGTTAGTAATATACTTCTGTGATTGTTTATACTAAACTTTATAATCTAATGAAACTGCTGAGTATATACCGAGTTATTTGCACAAGTTCGGAGCGTGGGTCGGAGATGGGTTCATTAATATAAAACTTAACTTTTACTAGCTTTCTATATTCAGGTTCAAAATTTATGTTCAATCTGGTATATGAGTGCTTTATTTTGATAACAAGCGTGTTACTTTAGCTGATTCTTTGCCCCCGGGAAAACGTTTGCATCTTGATGTTCCTTGAATACTTGACAAGACATAAGTGCTTATTACGCATGATTATAATTTATATGTATCATTCTGATTGTTAAGTTTACTCCAAGTTGCAGAGGTGTAGCATTGGCGATTTTTAATAGATATTTAAACATCACCACATGTATATATAGATTTGAAACAGATGAAATAACTCAGGCTCATTATTATATCAATAATTTCCTATTTATCATTGCGTTAGTGATTTCAGGGACAATCATGAGGCTATATTTGCTCACATGGAGAACATCATGTGTCATATTATTGAAGAATGTGAAGATGTTTCTGCAGATTTAAGTGAACTGTTACTGGCTACCACAAGAAAGAATAATCAGGTTCTGTCCAACAACAAATTCGCGATTCTATGTGTTTCAATGGCTTTTGATGATAAATTTTGTATCTTGACAGGCAGTTGGGCCTAGTGCAAAAGAATTAGCCGAGCAAGTGATCCAGAAGTGTGCTGGGAAGCTCGGACCTATATTGAGTAAAGCAGTATCAAGTTCAGCTACTTCTTTCGCTCATTATAGTGCAGTAATAGCTTCAGTGTGTCGCATGGAAAATTGTTCTGGTGAAAATATTTCTAGAAATAGCTCGAATGACCAATTGGTAAGCTTCTTCTTGAGTATTCTTATTTACCTGTTTATGAGGTTATCATATACTTCCTCCTTTTTTATTTTACCAAAATCCACATAATCCAAATATTACATTTTTTTTTTTTTATAAACATTCACTTTCCTTTTATAAAAACCCACTAACTCCACCTATTGAGTTATACACTAGGTCTCATACTTAATGCATTCTGTCTCCTATTTTTTTCATCCACCCTCAAATCGTCCATCTTAAACTCTGCCATTCTACATGTGTTTTTTTCGTTTTCAAGAAAGGAGGGTGTATTAGATGTTCTCTTGAATTGTTTGCTGAGAATTCTGGTAGTAGGGCTATAGTCTGTAATATATCTCACCGTCATAGCACTAATGTAAAAAGAATTAAGGATGATTCACAAATGACTCGACTATTCAAGATTTATCATATATCATACTCACCTTTTTAATTTTTACCATTTGGGAGTACTCAACTATTCAACTTGTATCACATAACGTACGTGAACGGAATAAGTTGTCGAATATGGCCAGAAAATGTTTAATTGATTTTAGCTCTAAACATGTGAAATTATAATGTTTTGTCACTTTCCGGCATAATTCTTGCGGAATATTTCCCTGGAGTATATAACGTAATACAAGTTGAATAGTTCAGTAGTTCAGCATGGTAAAAATAGGCGAGTACACCATGATTGGCATTGTGTGTCACAGATGGAAATTCATTTGTGTTTACTGACTTGGATATTTCTTCTTCTACAGTCTCCCCTGTTCTCACCTCATGTCTGTTGGGTTGTGTTTATCATATTCTTTCTAACTTAGTCACATTGTGAAGAATATATTTCTTAAAATATTCTCTCGTCTGTTTACAATATAGGATATGATGAGTTCTCTGAGGTCTCCTTCTACTTCAATTAAAGACAACAGTAAGAATAAGGTGATACTAGCAACGAGGACCAAGGAAAAGCGCAGTCGAAGTACAGACAAAGTATGTAGTCGATTTTTTTTTTTTGAAATGGCTAAAGGGTGACTCGAACCTCCGACCTATTGGTTGGAGGTGAAGCGTTTTACCAACTGAGCTGCGCTTCGTTGTCAGTATGTAGTCGATTTTAAATATGAAAAAAAGAATAAATGATCACATGCTGCTAGATCTCAGAGGCTTGTATTGAGGTTATACACACATATGGGTATTGTATTAACAAATACAAGAACATAAGTACAATGCATTGTGCATCCATTAGCTTGTTCGACACGAATACACCTATGTGCAGTTGTGCACTATTGTGTTAAAGATGACATTTTCCTTATGTTTACTGAAATCAGATGCTTTGTTTCCTATATCAACTGACTTAATTTGCAACTCTTCTTTTCTCCTTTAGTCGTATTTGACTGGTTATCTTTAATTTATGTTTCTTGGTTTTTTTCCCTTCTCTGTCATATTCAACATCATGTCATGATGGTCACGCGGTGTGCAACTGTACGAGTTCTCACTTGTCTATGAACCAAATGAAATATTTGAGATCATTGATTGATCTGTTTATTTAAATACTCTTGTCTATCCCCTCAGGCATGCATACATATCACGTAATTATCTGTTTTGCTGACTACTGTCTTCTAGTTTATTAATTAAAAATACGGTAAAATTGTACTTACTCAGTAATATGCGGGTAGAAACTGTGAATGAGGAAATCTCCTTTCCTCTTTGATTGTATTTGCATTTCATCTGGACCTTATTATGCAGCTGTTTGATTGGATCAATTCGTTGTGATAAATATTAGAATAAAGACAAGTTGCATACTAGAGGCAGAATACTCCATTCAATTAGTTTGGGAATATCAATTTTTATTTTGCACCAGGCATCTGAAGCTATTGATTTCGGTGAGAATGTGGTTGGTGCAAAAGTTAGAGTATGGTGGCCTAAAGACCGGAAGTAAGTGCATTGCATGAATTGGTATCAGTGTTACACCAGAATATAACTATTATTTGGTTTTGTAATATGCTAAACTTTTCCAGGTTTTACGAGGGTGTAATAGACCGTTTTGACCCTGTCGAAAAGAAGCATAAGGTCAGTGCTCCTTACATCAGAACTGTTTGTTTATCGCATGATACCATCTGATGTGGAGATATGCCTTTTTTATGTAGGTTGTCTATACTGATGGTGATGTAGAAGTACTAAATCTCATAAGAGAACGATGGATATTTGCCAGAGATCATCCAGTTACACGTTCAGAAGAGGTAGTCTAATGGCTCTATTAAAGGCTAACTTCCTCATTTCTTGTATTGTTCTCACTCCATTTTTGTAGCAGGGTCCAGGTATCGAGTCTTCAAGTCATGGTTCTTCCTCCGACATGTAAGTTTTCGCGCATTTCTGTTTTTGCATGTCCCATAGATTTTTTTACGTGTCCCATATAACTATACTCCTTTCCAGAAAGGAACAGTTTTTTTTTTCTTTTTCCATGTAATTAAAACCCATCCTTGGCTAAAACGCTGTGCCCGAAAGTATTGGTCTAGTTTTGGGAGCAATGTTTTTGGTCTTTCCTACGGCTAGGCAGGCTTTCGTCCTATCAGATAACATGCATCAAATAAAAACGTTAAAATGTTTATTCCATTAAATGTGAAAATACTAAAATTAAAAATAGGTAATTTTAAAAAAAATATTATATTATTTTTTAAAAATATTTTAGAATGTAAATCTTAATTTTTTTAACTTAAATATTCATAAGGCGAAAGTGCGATGATACGATTGACTTACTGCCGTCGGTGATTTGATATGGACATGGACAGTTAGATATTATCTAAGTAGAATCAATTGCCTTAAGTTACTAGACTGTAGAAGATCCCTTCTTCTATGCCCAAAAGTGTTCATCAAGTTATTGCGCGGATGGATGGGATAATCTTCTACTCATTAAAGTTAAATGTAACAAATTCACATTCTTGTTCTTCCAGTAAACCAAATGGCTCAGGTTCAAAAGCCCATCTTACATCCATTGATGAGATAGCAGATCCAACGTCCAAAAATCAAATCTCAAAGCCCAGTAGAGACTCCGAAGTCAACACCGAGTGTGAAAATAGTTCCCATAATCTCGTAGAAGTCTGCAATAACTCCGCCACACCATCTCCATCTGATAGAACCGATGACATTAACAATCCCAAGATTCCAAGCCACTTACAGCAACACAGGCAGAGCCCAACCAAGAGTAAAGTTAAAGCACCCGTGATGATTAAGACCCCTGGCTCTGTAGGTATTGGCTATCTAAAATGCCATTAATGGCTGCGAAGGAATGATTTGAGCCGCGTTATTGCTGGATTTGTTTTGCTGTAGCAGTTCACCTGGATTCGAAACCATGTACTGGTAATTGCTACATGTCAACTGACATCTTAGTTGTGGATATGTTGATGTAGATTCAGGTCTGTATTTTGTGCATGTTGGCTTGTTACGAGTCTTGTGACATTAGATTAGAATCCTGCTTATGAACAAGTGCTACTGTTCCTAGTTTGCTTATATTTAATCTCACTAATCTATTTCTATGTGAGCGTACCAGAAGGGTTTAACATGTTCTTGAGCTTGATAAGAACTGGAAAAGTACTTATCAACATCTAATCAATATGTAAATTGAAGGACAAAGTAAAGATTTAATGAGACTTATTGTCTTCCCAATCAAAATGATGGTTATTTAGTGTGACTTTAAATGCAAGCAACAGGATGGAGACCCCTTAACATTGATTTTCACTTTCAATCTCTCAACTACATCAACTATATAGAGGTTGGATCTGCAAATGACTCTACTGAAAATGATAGGATTTACAGCTAAGCAACCTTATTTTCATGTTTTAATTGGTGGTAAGTTCTCATTTTTCTCCTATGCATGACTTTTTATATGTATCATTCTTAATCGTTCTATTTATAAATTGTTAAAACTTCTCACTCAACAAATAATAAACGATCTTACATTTAGATTTAAATTACACATTTTTCCACCGAAAGTCTTAAATTTCCACATTTATTAAAAAAATATCTTATCATTACTATTAACTTTTACTGACAACGAAGCGTAATTCAGTTAATAATACGTTTCACCT
The DNA here is from genome assembly GCA_036897095.1 of Plantago elongata. NCBI lineage: Eukaryota > Viridiplantae > Streptophyta > Magnoliopsida > Lamiales > Plantaginaceae > Plantago > Plantago elongata. Next base: position 13,748 of record JAYMSP010003304.1, read on the forward strand.
CCAACTAATAAGTTGAGTTTGAATCATACTTTAACTGTTTGAAAAGAAATTACTATTAACTTCTACTGATAAATGAAAGGGTAAGTAGAATCCAATTAAGCTAACTTGATATTTACACTAAACATCTTAAAGGACTGGCCAAATAAATAGTTTTTTTTCTTTCAAATAAATAGCCTTATATGCACAAAAAATTATAATATTTATATATTTTTTACAATAAAATTATGATATTTATATATTTTCTTAAGTTGAATATCTCCTTAAGTTTGAGGGTCCTTTTTAGACAGTGACATTGCCCCTCAATTAGTTTAGCTTCTGAATTTGAGATATTGTATATTGGCCGCTACATGTTGTAAATTTAGCGTGTATATTGGGTCACTCAGAAGTCATAACCCAATTGCCGCAAGGATCTACTCTCGACCTCCTTAATCCACAAATAAAACGCAATTAATATGCTTAAATGAGACAATGAAGCGACCTCCATAGGTCGAGAGTCATCTTTGTCATTTTCAAAAAATATACTTAACATGACCATAATCATGGTGTTGGACTGTTGGAGTAGGTTATAAGTAAAGAAGTTAGAGAAGCTATTTGATAAAAATCCTAAAATCAAACACCTAGAAGATTAGTAATAAAAGGAGAGTCAAATACAGCCTTTTATCAAATTTCCTATAACAATATAGAAGACTTTGTAAAAGGAGAGAGTCATGTCAATTCTTATAGAGAGTGTCTAAGATATTCATTTAACACCTTCACGTGTGAGCTAGTAGATTCGAACTCAATAGGTGGCAATAGAGATGAGTAAGTCAAGAGCACACAGAAAGACTGGAATACTCCAAGATCCAACATCAACATGAGCAGTCCATAGACTCTAATAAACTCATCTACCTCTCATATAAAGTAAGAGATTTGTTTCAATTCTTTTAGAGCGTTCTCAAGCGAATTTATCATCACATGTCCACTGGCTAATGAACTAGTAGTAGGCTAGTAGGATAGCTGAAATAGTTACCAATTGTGACATATGAGTTACAGAAAGTGATATTGGTTTTGTCCCATTTGAAAGATGGGCATAGATATGTTCTGGAACCAAGTTGGTGATGAATTGATCTGATCATCCATGCAGTGAATGTGATTTTTGGGTAGCAATGAATTGAAAGCCCTGGTGAAGAGGGCAAGTGGCACGTGGAAGAATCTGATTGGAGTATAGCCAACTGTAACATAAGGTCCCTTCTTTCTCGTGAAACAAATTAAATACAAACGGCAAATGAGAAAAAATAATTTCAATGGTCAGTTACTACTTACTACTACTACTAGTGAATGCTCTACTGCTACTCTCTGTTCGTTTCTCTTTCAACACTTGATAACATAAACATTGTCACATGTTCTTTTCATAATTCATTCATCACTAGTTTACTACTACTCATTTCTTCTTCTTCTCTTGTATTGTATTGTATTGTATTGTATTGCCAGATGAATACTACCTGATCTGATCTGATCACCAACGGTACTTACTTCATCATTATGTCGTACTCATATCATGTTGCCTTGTCTTGTTCCATGTACAGTTTGTATGTGATCAAGAAATTATTGTTATTTGTTATGTAGGGTGGTTGGTTCGCCGGAGATGGGAAAGAAAGGAGGCGGCTGGTTTTCGTCCGTCAAGAAAGTCTTTAAGCAATCTCCCACTAACAAGGATTTGCCTGATAAGGTCCATTGTTCATTTATTTCACTCACATTTTTCTATCAACTAGACTAGAATAATCACTGCATTGTAACACCTTTTTTAGGCTTGAAAATCTTATAACAAACCTGTCTAGGAAAATAAACCACAGTCAACTGTCTGACATGTTTTTTCATACAAATCTGCAAAAAGACTGGATTTTTACGACAAAGACTGGAGTTTTATCATGTTTGTCAGGAAGGAGTGGCGGACCTAGGTGGCTGTGTGGTGGTGTCTAGTGATACGCCAGAAGAAGCCAAGGAACATTGAAAAAAGTTGTTGTTTTAGTAGTTGAGATGTTAAACACCAAGATAATAAATGAAACACCTAACATAGATTATTTCCTTAGCTTTTAGGCCACTAACAAGGATATGATGATAATGATCTTGTTCTATCTCTATATGATTTAGGCAAGTCGGAGCTTCAATGTTCTGTTTATAGCTCATGATTTGTATCTCTATGATTGAGTACTCCTAGCTACATTTTTAATAAATTCCATCAGATTTGGTTTGTTCACTTCACATCACATAAATGGTCCCCGCCCTGATGCAAAATTGGCAGGCCTCATGTCATATTGCTATCTCAAATCTTACCCCAATCACATTCATCATCATGTGCTGCTTTTCGTTCCATCCCAATCGTTCCGTTTTTAGCTTTACTAATTGAATGCATTTTGATGCAGAAATTCAAGAGTATGGCTTGATCATCTTCACTAAATTTTCTTCTTTAGGCAAAATGCACAAAGAAGAATTTATCTGAGGGTCTTTGTATGATTAGGGAGTTACACTCTTGTATAATTGTTATTTCAATGGATATGTTGTGGTGATGTTTCGCTTATGCTGGATTACATTACAGAAGGAGAGCGTAGAAAAATGGCAGAACGAGGCACCAGAAGTGGTTTCAGTCGAGCATTTCCCTGCAGAAAGTTCACCTGACTTTACGAATGCAGAGAGTTTCCAGTCATCTCCTTTTGGCGAGGATCGGAATCATGCAATGGCTGTGGCTACGGCAACTGCAGCTGCAGCTCAGGCAGCAGCCGCTGCTGCCCAGGCGGCTGCTAAAGTGGTTAGAATGTCCGGATACAAGCGCCAGTCCCATGATGAAAGGGCTGCAACCCTGATTCAAGCTTATTATAGAGGATACCTGGTAATCAGAATGCCAGATACATGTTTATTCTGATTCTGCTACAAATAGGCAATACAGTTTTAATAATATGTCGCAACCAGGTTAAAAAGTAGGCTAAAAATGAAATAAAAACAAGCTCTATATTTGAAATTTGGATTTTGTTGGTAATTAATGTAACTAAACTTGTTTTGTGTAGGCAAGGCGTGCATTGCGTGCGTTGAAGGGTTTGGTGAGGCTTCAGGCTTTAGTTAGGGGTCACAATGTACGCAAGCAAGCACAGATGACAATGCGGTGTATGCAAGCACTAGTACGTGTGCAGGCTCGAGTCCGGGCGAATAGGCTTCAATTAGGCCATGACAAGGTTCAGAGCAAATTCGATGACGAAGAACAAGGATTCAAACTGGAAGAAGAAGCTCAAAAGAGGAGGATTCAAACAAGGAAGCTTGAAGCTGAAAAATGGGATAGGAGCAATCAGAGCATGAGTAAAGTCAGGGATGCTCCTTCGAGACATATGGCACATGATTTTGACCTGAAAAGGGACAGAGCACTTGCCTATACTCTTGCCTACCAGGTTTCAAATTCTCCTCTTTTCTCTTCCTTTCAATATTAACCCGAGTAATGATGTAATAACAACAGAATGAACTTTCATAATATAATTTTGTTAAAACATTACAATGTTCAGTTTTATTAAAAATTTACGAGATACTCACTCCGTCCTAGTAAACTTTATACATTTGACACTTTTAGTCGTTTCATCAAACTTCATACATTACCAAAAAAAGGAAGACAGTTACTCTACTAATAAATAATAAATAATTACAAAAACGTTACACATTTTACTACTAAAATTACACTAGTCTCTACATTTTTTATTTTTTATCATTACTTTAACTTTTCGTATAAAATTATGCGTAAATATGAAATTTGATGGGACGGATGGGGTGTAATTTATGAATGATTGGTATTCAAATACCAGGCCAAAATTCACATGTGCCAAATTAGTTATATCCTTGAGCTTATTCCAAGTTGAATTTATAACTAAGCTATTGTGATCTTTTGTGTCAATAGCAACACCAGCAAGAATTGTTACATTCGGAGTATACCATTGACCATAATGACCTCTATGATCACGGAATCGACAAGTCACGGTGGGGATGGAACTGGCTCGAGCGTTGGATGGCACAACAACCCTACCACCCCCGGCACCCGGGGGCGCGTGAAAGCCATGTTGATGACATCTCGGATGAAATGGACTTCATCATGCAATTGGGCTCGGACAACTCTAATAGGGGCCGGCTCAGTGTAGATCCAGTAGAAACAAGTCCATATAGCAATCAACGGAGGTCGGGCTTGGACGACATTCCTAGCTACATGGCCCCAACTAAGTCTGCAAAAGCAAAAGTTCGCAATCAAGGCTCGGCCAAACAACGCAGCCCACCAGCGGTCCACTGGAACTCTTCGACTAAGCGAGCAAGTGTTGCTGGAGTGGGGTATGAATCGTCGAGCTCCGGTGGAGGGACAACAACTTATCAAGCCCTGAAAAGCCCAAAATCGAAGGAGAAGGTACGTGGGCAGTCAAAGTGGACATGCAGCCCAGAATCGAGTAGTGACGATCGGGCTCTGGGTTTGGGGGCCCAAGGCTGGAGACTTAGTTATGGTTAATCCTTGAGTAATTACTTAATTTATAGTGGTGAATGTTTTATTTAATGGTCTCTTATCTAATAATAATGTTGTGATAATCTACAAGGGATTGGAAGACTTTATAATTATTTATTTTCTTGATGCTTTTGTAAATGTGGTATGAATTCTAATAATCTGGACATTCAGCAAGATACATGGGATTTGGCATTCGCCTGGTTCCTACGTACAGGGACTCGAAAGGTTGCCAAGAATATAACTACATAAACTATGTATGCTACTTGGCGAGCGCACAATGATTTGAACTTTGTAGGTTTAGATAGCGGCTTGTCTATAGGTTACAAAGATTATATATATGTTTCATTGCCACTAAATCTCAAGGTGATCCCAAATCTTTGCAGTGTGGTTAGGAGAGATGATGGCGTGTAATGGTTTAATGTTTAGATACTTTGTTATTTCTTCATTTTAGGACGAACCTAACACTTCGAACTAAAAGAGGATAAGCACAAATCGAACTACGCATCGCTATGGAAGAAACACCATTTCACGGTGTACCAACCTACGTGTTATCACCGAGAAAGAGTTATGTGAAAGGACGGGTAACTTCCTGAAGGAGGACAATCTGACCTACATCGGTATATCCAACCTATACAAGAGTCTCGAGCATGTATCAATCGTGATTCTTTATTTTTTACTGAACCAAGATACTTATATTAAACCGAATCAAAGGACTTCAAATTAGTGTTCTTGTATGGGAACTATACGAAGAGACACTTTATTCACATCATTACTAAGATACACGTTAAGCCATAAAGGACAAATATCTCAAATTACCAAACTACTACGAAGTTTCACTACATTAGAAGGATGGGATTCAAAACACTCAAAATCTTGAAAGTTTTCAAAATGGTAAAATTTTTCAATTTTTGCAAGCAGGTCAGCTGCACCATTTGCTTCTCTAAACACCAGCAGCAGTTTAGCATTCCCATCCTCTTCAAGCTGTTTCTTAATTTTGAGGTACCAACTCCTTGTGTTTCCATGTTGGAGCCATGATCCTGACAATACAATCAAAGGAATATTTGGAACCAGTTTGAACAACATAATTTATTTTATCAAGTTGTCTAGCAAGCATGATTCCCAGGTTTATAGCTTGAAGTTCAACAATATTATTGCAAGTATTCCCAAGATAAACATAAGCTGCCTTAATGAAATCTCCCTTGTTATTTCTAACCATGCCGCCAATGCCAGCATCCCCTGGATTCCCCAAAGCAGAACCATCAATATTAATGCATAAGTCATAGTCTAATGGAGCTTTCCATTTACATAACCTTATTCTTCTTAGCAACCTGTAAAGGAAAGAGGATTTTTAGGTCCTTCTTGGTGTTTATATAGATTTTATACATGTTATTAAACTGAATATCCTTGTTTTCAAAAACAAATCTATTTCTACTTTGTCAAATAATCTAAGATATAATAGCCAAATCAATTTGTTGGGAGGAGTTGCATGACTGACTAAAAAACATATGAATAAAATGAGTAGACAAATTCCAATTAACATTGCAAACCTGTCTTAATCTTTTAAAATAATCACATTGAAAGATCAAATGCTCCCATGTTTCCTCAGCTTTTCCACAAAGGACACAAGTAGGATCATCTAACTTATTATCTTTAGGTAACCTACTAGCAGTAGACAGTCTATCATGCAAAGCCAGCCATAAGAAAGATCTCATTCTAGGACTCACCTTAAGATTCCAGATCCTATGCCATGGCCAAAAAGGACCAGAATTAGTAGTCTGTATTAAGCACTTATATGCAGACTTTACAGTGAAATTCCCAGTAGCAGAAAAGGGCCAAATAATATCATCCTGGATATTAACTCTAGGAATAAAAATGGCTTGGATTACATTAACAATATGTAGAAGTCGTGCCATGTCTTCATCGGTTGGACTTCTAAGATATTCATGTCTAAAGTTGGCAATGACACCTTCTACAAACTTCATAACTGATTCTCTTATCACTTGTTCGCTCATTCGCAAGCACTC
>JAYMSP010003305.1:0-20272 GCA_036897095.1 Plantago elongata
TTCAAAAGGCAGGCATTAATATAAATGGTCAAAGATCATATATATATATATATATTTATATATATCAAAAGTAAATTTTATTATTCAAGTCCGGATCGCGAACTTTAACTTTTTTATATTAAGTCTAGCAAACTTGAAATGAAAGGTGAGAACTGACGAAGTTCGAATTTAACTAATGTCGAGGGATTAGAGAGAAAATTTTCTCCTTCCCCAACCCATCAACAAATATATAGGCAATACGCTATAGCCCTCTCACTCTCATCAGTCATCATCTCACTCACTCCTCTCAGCCGCCTCTCATCTCAGTGAGTTACTCTCTCCCTCTTCTCCGTTGATGCTATTTCTTCCTTTTCTTAATAATCTTCTTGCTGTGGATCGTTTGATCAAATTTGCTATACCTTTCCGTACAGGATTTCAAGATCAATCTAATTGTCAACAATGGCCGTTGCTTTTCACGACCTTTCTTCGGCATCTGGGCTCAAGAAGCTCGATGACTTCCTTCTCTCTCGCAGTTACATTACTGGGTCAGTTTCAATTTCAGATTTTCTGTTGTTTTTTCATCTAAAAATAGCTGATTTTGTGTTGTTCCTAGTACTAGGTCAGTTTCGATTTCAGATTTCGTTTTGCATCTAAATATTAGCTCAATTTTGTTCTTATACCTTAACCATTACTGAGTAGTTTTGATTTCCGATTTTCGGTTTGTTTTCATCTAATTAGCTGAATTCTGTTCTTATATCTTAAGCTAAAGCTAAGACAAATAATGCCAATTAGTCTAACTAGCTATATGAATGATAAATTTTCAATCTTTTTACTTTTAACCAAAATCATAGATCAAGCTTAATTTTGTTCGTACATCTTAAGCTAAGAGAAATAATGCTGATTAGTTCAACTAGCTATATTAATCGTTTATTTTATCAATCAAAATCAAGATTCAAGATCCAGTTTTTTGATTTACAAATAGCCGGGTTATGGTTTTGTAGTCTGTATGACTGTACCTAATTTAAGCGTTTTAAAGTATTTAAGCTATGATTAAAAATATGCTTTTGATGATACATGAATATGACTTGGGTTCAATTAGTTGAATTCTGTTATATGCAAGCTAAGAACGTGAAGTAATGGTAATTAGTTCAACTACCTTTTGAACTTTTCACTTCATCAACAAGAACTATAAATCAATGAGGATTAAAGAAAAAATTCCAGGGTTATGGGTACATTGTACTTTGTATCTGATTTGAGCGTAAAGCTGCCATCTATTTTTATCGCTAGGTAGTATGAGCTGAATTTTTTTTCTTAATCGTTGCAGATATCAAGCTTCAAAAGATGATCTCAGTGTGTATTCTGCCCTATCAAAGGCTCCGTCATCTGAATATCTGAATGTGTCTAGGTGGTTTAACCACATTGATGCATTGTTGAGAATTTCGTATGTCCTTTACCTTTTACTCTGGTTTGTGATTCTGTTAGTTTATCTTATGATTCTGTTAGGTTTATCTTACAATTTATCTTGCTTTTGCAGTGGTGTATCTGGAGAAGGATGCGGTGTTGTTATTGAGGGATCAGCCCCTGCCACTATTGCTACCCCTCCTGCTGATGATAGCAAGGTATTTCATCTGATGAACAAATTATTTTTATGTCCGATTTGCAAATTAATGTTGTTTTATGCCTTTTGTCTGTTGTATTGATACGTTCTTGGTAAAATTATTGTAGTCTTTTGTATTGACATTCTTGGCAAAATTATTGTAGTCTTTTGCAATTATTATAGTATTTAGTATTTACATTATTATTGGATTTAAATGTACTTTTCAGGCTGCAGCTGCTGAGGATGATGATGATAGTGATGTGGATTTGTTTGGTGAGGAGACCGAGGAGGAGAAGAAGGCCGCCGAGGAACGTGCTGCTTCAGTAAAGGCCTCTATAAAGAAGAAAGAATGTATGTAATTATTTTTATGCATAAACAAAGCTATGCTTTTATTTCAACAACTCTATTTGACCTGGTTACCGTTTATTTGATTTTATTTCAGCTGGCAAGTCGTCAGTCCTATTGGATATTAAACCATGGGATGATGAGACTGACATGAAAAAGCTGGAGGAAGCCGTTAGATCGGTGACTCAGGAAGGTCTACTTTGGGGAGCCTGTAAGTTTCTTAACCTTGATGTTGAATTTGTGGTGCTGTATTTGCGTCTTTGTAATCGGCAAAAGTAAACTTTTTTGCACATTTCTCTATACACGAATTGAAACTTACTTTTGTTGTTTGCAGCTAAACTTATGCCTGTTGGATACGGTATCAAGAAGCTTCAAATCATGATGACTATCGTTGATGACTTGGTGTCCGTCGACGATCTCATTGAGGAGGTTCTGACCGTTGAACCCATCAATGAGTATGTCCAGAGTTGTGACATTGTGGCCTTCAACAAAATTTGTAAGTATTCATGATGACCCTTTTAATGTGATCTGGCTTTCATTACTACGTGCATGTAATCCAGTGTATTTATGATCACTCTGGCTTTCATTATATACATGCTTGTAATCGAGCTCATCTTTGCACGTGCTTCGACTAGTTCATATTGCCTTGACACTAATGTGACTAAGATTTATATATTTATGTTAAATTATATGCCAAGTATATCTAGGCATGCGGAAGACTTCAAGTTTGTATTAAATGCCTCTTTAAAATTTCAGGATTTTTACGACTGGACTTCCAAAAATCAGTTTAGTTTTTTACCAGTAAAGTACACATGTGATATAGTTTGTGTGCTTTGACGTATACTCATCGTAATTCCCTATATTTTGTGATTATGCATATCAATTTGTTGTATAATCATCGGAATTAAATGCAGCACTCTAGAACATAGATGTCTGGATGTTCTTGGACCTGTTAGACTCTATAATTGATATGCACAATCAGTTTATAATAATCAGTTAAGCTAGTATTGTCAACTTGATACTAAACATGTTTTAACTTTGATATTGTTTTATTGCAGAATTCAACCGCTGGCAGAGAGGATTGGGACGTGCATTATGTTCGAATTGTGATAGTATTTACTTTTATGGTTGGGTACTAAATCAGTTCGTCTATCTTGCAATTTTTTTATGTCTCGGATGATAAACTATCGTCTTTTTTCATGTTATTGAGGGAGTTTGAACTCGGAATAGCTAGCAATCTTTCTATATTTCTGGATTATTTCTTCAATCCTGCAACTCTGCAAGGCTTGATTCTTGCATATAACCTGACTCAGAGCTTCCTGCTTTACCAATCATGTGCCGTGATTGAGTTTTTCCAGATATGAATTGGTGATATGATTATGCGAACGTGATTACATCTAACGAGTATATAAACATCACCGGTCATTGAAAACATTAGAAATGTAGTAGTATTTGACATTAGTATGAGCTTTCCTACATCTCATTTGAGCAAATTTTAGTTGAAAGTTGAGATTCGAGCTGTTTGGGAAACAATTGTAATACAATTTGGCTCGATAAATAGTGATTTGGCTTAAAATACATTTTAAATATCCCATTTTAATTTAATTCTAAATAAAATTTCATCAAAATCCATTCAAATGTTCATTCAAATCAAAATACATCCAAATATCCATTTAAATTCTATAATAATCTGCCCCTCCGTTCCCCTCCGTTCGTCTTATTTCTTGATGATACAGTGACTTATTCTGCATGGCAATCAATCTGCGACAAAAAACCAAGATATGTGAAGGCAACTAGAACCTAAGTTATCGAAGTTGGGAGTGATGAAATATGAAAAAAAAAATCCAAAAACCTTCTCGGAATGAGATAACTTAAATGAGCTTTTGAGGTATATGACTAGATGTTCTCCAAAAAGAAAAGAAAAGGTATGCCTTCCTCCCCTAAGTTAAACACTTCCTAATTCCATAAATAAAATTTTTTACTTACACTTACTAATCCTTTTTATTTATCATTCATATTTTATTTAATCTCTCTCTTACTTTATTATTCACTTATCACTTTATCAATATAATATCACTACAATTATTTGTATATTACAATTTTCTTAAATAAAGAAAAATTAAGATAATATGAAATTTTAATTGGATCGGAAGTAATATATGACTAGATATAAATAGTTAGGTGCTAGCTTTTAGTTTTAATTAAAAATATACTAATTTATTAAAGTGATCCACCACATTTTTTTGTTATATTTATTTCGCAAATTCCTTGGACGAGTCTCAGACTCAAGGTCGTTCACATTCACATTTTTCGTCCTATATTCTAAACGGTGTAGGAATCTCTGACAACTCATTCAAGTTCCTTAGGGAAAAGTGATCGAACTGGCAACATGATCATAGGGTACTATGGAGTACAAATTATAAAAATGTATATGTCAGTGTTAATTAATACTTACTTCTTACACGTGATATAATTTTTTATTTTTAATAATATATGTATATGTTGTTGTAGTTCAATTAAAACTTAAAAATTTACTCCTTCCGTCCCATTTGAAACGAAACATATTTTCATTTTAAGCTTCTCGTTAATAACGAAATACTTTTTTATTTTTAGCAATTACCCCCACAATACAACTCATTTTCAACTACATATTATTGGGCCACATGTATTTTTCTAACTCAAACTCATTCTTAACCACATATTATACATTTTCTTAAAAACCGTGCATTTGAGATATGTTTTATTTGTAATGAGACGGAGGGAGTACCGGTATATGCAACTCGATCAATAAAGAAGGGTAATTTGGTCACCTCAGCTGCCATATATATTTACAGCAAGAAGGAGAAATTTAGTGTCACTAGAAAAGAAACCCCTCTTCTCCCCGGCGAAAAGAGCGATTCGAATCCTACGGCGAGATATTCCGTCCGGTAAGTCTCCGTTTTTCTTTCTTTTCTGATAAATTTTCAATTTCTATCTTCTCGATGCTTCGAACGAACCCACTTTTTGGTACTAATCCTTTGTTTCTGCAAATTTAGCTGTGTTTTACTAGTCGAATGCGTTCAGGTGAATGTTAATTGATTAGCGAAGATCGAGCTGGAAAGTCATTTGGTGTGCCTTTTATAATTGGTGTTATTCATTAGGTTGCGTTCGTTGGCTCTGATAGTGGGTTGTATTTATGTGTTTAGGAGAATGTTGATTGATTAGCAAAGATGGAATTAGAATGCCATTTGGTGTGCCTTTTGTAATTGGTGACTTGGTGTTATTCATTAGGTTGCTTTTGTAAGCCAGTTGTGAGGTTTCGGTTTTTACTAATAGAATGCGGTTAGGAGAATGTCATCGATGAACGAAGATGAAACTAGAATGCCATTTAGTGTGCTGTTTTCATGGGTATTATTCATGAGATTGCCTTTTGTAAGGCGTTCGATCTTCGCGGAGTGTCGTTTATTGGTTTGGATAGAGAGGTGGTATTTATGTGTTTAGGAGAATGTTAATTGATATCGAAGATGGAAATAGAATGCTATTTGATGTGCTGTTTGTTTGTATTGGGCATTATTCATGTGGTTGCCTTTTTTTTCTAAAGTCATTTGTGACGTTCCGTGTTTTGCTTGTTGAATGCGTTTAGGAGAATGTTAATTGATTAGCGAAGATGAAACTAGAATGCCATTTACTGTTCCGTTTGTATTTTGTTTTATTCATTAGGTTGCTTTTGTAAGCCATTCGATCTTTCGTTGCCTGTCGTTTGTTGGCCCTGGTAGTGAGGTTATATTTATGTCCTTATGCCTCTTGAAATGGAAGAAGTAGAGTTGTTGAGTACATCACTTTATTGAGGGTATCATTTACGATAGTGGCTCGTGTTTTGTCTTTCTGCTGCTTTAGTTAGCCTTTGATGTTTCAATAGCTTTCACTAATTAGTCAGATTCGTAGGGGCATCCGCGCTTTGAAAAGATCAGGAACTTTAACAGGAAAGGCAAAAACTAAAGTGAACTGTTTTGCAGCAATACATCTCTTGTTACGCTGTTGGTTGTTTCTTAGTCTTGAGTGCCAAAATTTTCATGAACGGTTGATTCTTCTCTACCAGTCATTTATTATCGTAAGATTAATTTTTCTGCCTCTTGTTTAATTCTCAATTCTGTCTCAATCTTTTGTGAGGTTTCAACTAAATGAATTTCTCTGCTATCAAAATTTATGTGATGTTGCCTTCTGAAAAGCGCTTGATTCTTGATGTCCTGTCATGTATTGGTCTTATGATAGGGGTTCTCTGAGTTTTAAATATTATGGTTGATATATTTGTAAGAGTAAAAGTGGTTGATAACGGTAATGGCGGTATGGAGGGAGACTATCTCTACATGAGTTGAGATAACAGTTGCTGTATGGAGGGAAACTCATGTTATACTTGAATCTCTTGTTGCTTCTTGCGGTGTAATCTATTGTTTTCGCTGCGCTCTTTGCTAGTTATTTTATTACCTCAATTGCTGAAAATTGTCAATATTTGTAGAGCCTGTGGGTCATCCGTCAATGTTTTCAAGTTGGAAGACACAATGAATCATCAAAATATGAACAACAGTAACACTCCTCAGAGGGGAAATATCAGTTTTGGCAATGCAAGGGGGATACCTATGCAAATGCAAATGCCAATGCAAGTACCTGCTAACCCAAACCAACACCAGATTCCCCACCTCCTATCTCAGTCACAACCTCAAGGCAGGCCTTATTTCCCTGGCCATTTTCAAACCTCGGAGCCTCAAGCTTTATCATTTGCTCAAGGCCAGTCACCTCAACCTCATGTTCAGCCACAGGTATTGACACAACATCAGCCAAACCCAACTGTCAACGTATCTTCTCCTCCTGTGACCACCCCAGGTCCTGGCACAGCAGGCACTGGAAAGCGCCTTCACAAGCCACCTTCTCGGATGTCTGGTGGGTCATCTGGTCAGGGCAGTCCCTCACCTATGAAAACCATGGAACTGGCCCCGGCCGTGCATAGAGGGAAACGGAAGCTTCCAGATAAAGTAATTCCGGACCAAGTGGCCGCAATATTACCTGAATCTGCGTTTTTCACTCAGTTGCTGGAGTATGAGTCACGTATGGATGCTGCTCTTGCTAGAAAGAAGAGTGATATTGTTGAGTCCCTGAGAAGTCCCATGCGAGCTCAGAGAGTCCTCCGGATATATGTCTTCAACACTTTTGCAAACCAAACAGAGATTAATCCTGAGAATGAAAATGTTGAACCTCCTTCATGGTCGCTTAAAATAGTGGGGAGAATTTTGGAAAATGACAGAGGTCCTGGTTTGGAAGGAGTAGAGCAACAATCAAGCTCTTTGTATCCAAAGTTTTCATCCTTCTTCAAGAAAATTACCATATACCTGGATCAGAATCTTTATCCAGATAATCATGTAATCTTATGGGACAGTTCTCGAGCACCTGTTCTTCATGAGGGATTTGAGGTGAAGAGGAAAGGTAACAAGGAGTTCACAGTGATTATTAGATTGGAAATGAATTACGAGCCTGAGAAATTTAAGCTTTCACCTGCACTGCAAGAAGTTATTGGATTGGAGATGGAGACACGTCCAAGAATTCTGACTGCACTTTGGCAGTATGTGAAAACGCAAAAACTACAAATACCTAGTGACACCTCATCTTTCATCTGTAACCCACCTTTGAGGAAAGTATTCGGAGAGGATAAATTGAAATTTTCCATGGTTCCGCAGAAGCTCGTTCCACATCTTACACCTCCTGGGCCTATACATCTGGAGCACAAAATTAAGCTTTCTGGGGCTTGTCCAGTTGGAAATGCTTGTTATGATGTTCTGGTCGATGTTCCTTTAAGAATAGAGAAAGAATTGTCGACTTTCTTGGCAAACATTGAGAAGAACGAGGTTATTGATGCTTGCGATGAAATCATTTCTTCTTCGCTAAAGAAAATAGATGAACATCGTAAGAGACGGGCTTTCTTTCTTGGATTCAGCCAGTCACCGGCAGAGTTCATTAATGCAGTAATTGCTTCTCAAGCCAGGGATTTGAAACGTGCTGCTGCTGATTCCGGCCGGGACATTGAGAAAGAGCGTCTGGCAGAATTCTATAACCAACCTTGGTAAGTATCAATTTTCATGCTTATTTAGATTCGAAAGCCTGAGCCGTTCACGATTTTGTCTGTGGTTTCAATTCGTTCTATGATAAATGACACTGACGATATTCTATTTCCATTAATGTTATCCCACTCGTGCCCCACCAACCAAAAATAAAGTACCATTTTGTTTTTACCAATAACAACCTGTGTATAGTTTCCACTATATAATGATAGTACAAAGAAAAAGTTGGATTGAAGATCCTATCTATTGTGTAATTTACCTACTTCATCTTCTCTATTTCATTGTAATATCTTGATAAAATGTTAATATCAAATATCTATGTTGCGAGATGTAAAATTATTACTCAGCCAAAAAGATAGAAAAGTAAAATTATTGCCTAGGTGGGTGTCTCATGGCTGAAATTCACCCATGGAGAAGTTGCATTAATGCAATTCTATGTGTTAATCAATTTCAGTTTAAGGTCTATGCTCCATATGCAGATTAGGTTTAGGAATAACTTTTGCCCCAAAAATCCTGCTGTTGTTTCCCCGGAAAAAAGATATTTACCTTAAGCTTGAGATTTTTCTTGTGCCGGTGCATAGGAATAACTTTAAGGGGCTGTTTGGTTTGCTCATGCCATCATTCTTGAGCATTTTGGCAAAGCAATTTTTGTGTTTGGCCCAGTTAATTAAATCGACATGGCTCAAGAACTGCCCATGGCATAAAGAGCGGGCAAGAATCCTATTGGTCCGTTGGGCTGAGCTGGTGTGGATTGATATATCCATGATGCCATCAATTTTGACTAGCCATGATGAATAGTACTACATGCATGTTAATAATAGAAATCAAGTGGCCCATGCCAATAGAGAAGTAACACCTAAATACTGTTGCTTTATTATTAACGCTTATTCTCCATGGTAATATGCAAAGTTTGCTTATAATGTTCAACCCAATAACCAATTTGTCAATGTCAATTTAGAAAGTATAAAACTAGACTGTTTAATTCAATGTACTCAATAATTGAATTCAAATAACATTGAAAATTAATCAATTTTTTTTTTAAACGGCTAAATCGTGACTCAAACTTCGACCTATTAGTTGGAGTTGGAGGTGAAGTGTATTACCAACTGAGATGCATTTCGTTGTCTAATCAATTGATTATTGATCATGAGTTAATTTTTTATTTATATTAGTTGATTTTCCATTAATTATATATTTTTAATTAATTGATATGATTAATTTTTTAAATATTAATCAATTTTCAATATTTATAAATTATTATTATTTTTTAATTAAAACTCATTGTATTTTATTAAGAGCGTGTTTAATTCAAGTGTCGACTTGACGAAAAATTAACTAATTCACGTTAATTCTTACTAATTTGATTAAAGTTAACGATTCCATTATATTTGACTAACTGGGTATTAAATCGATAAATGTCACCACTTATGGTATCAAAATTGAATTTTTTACGTGAATTTATTTAGACACTGAAAGAATAATATGGAAATTTCAAGTGTCAAGGTAAGGATGTAAGTGACATTTCAACACTCATGCATTATTGGGCCAACCAAACGAAACAAACACAAACCTAAAAAATTGGGCATAAAGTTGCCATAGGATTTTCCGGTGTAAAATGTTGCCAAAATGTAAGCTAGAAGAATCACGGCAATAGCAAACCATACAACACCTAAGATTTCATTTGTTGAATTTATTCTTGATGCATGTCACTGTATTCTTAAGAATTATTATCAATATATACATAGTTGAATGTCATGCTACTATCAAACCCAGTTATTTGTATTTAATTTTACAATGCTTGTGCTTGCTTCTGTTTTAAATATTGTACAGTTTATGCTTACAAAACGACTTGTATTAGGCATGGTTTTATATACCCTTTGTGCATTTTATAGGATTGAAGATGCTGTTGTCCGCTACCTTAATCGCAGAACTGCCGCTGGCACCGAAGTTGCTGGAAATAAATAACCCGGAACCAGCAAGCAATGAGATGCCTTTATTTGCGACTAATACTAATTTTGGCTCTCTTAGACTACTCACAGACGTAGATATATTGAGGTAAAGTCCGCTCTCGTAGCCTCAAGTTAGGAGCAATAGTTGCACATATAATTGGCCTGCAGTGCTACTTAACTTCCGCTTCCCGTTTCTCCCCATTTTGCAAAGTTGTTGCTACTCCTGTTAACCATCGTTTTACTTTTTCTTTGAGGGGATGTATGAAAGAAAATTCATGTTATGCTCCATTCATGACTGTATTTTGATAATTGATGATGGGGTTTACCTGAGATCACAAGAAAACTGTGGCACCTTACTTCACCTCTGCATTGCTTGTGTTAAAATTTAAAAATAGTTCCCCCTCCACCCCTTAACCGAGTTGATTTTTGAGCGTATTCTTTGTTCTGGCTAACTGTGTTCTGTTTTGCCTTTGGAAGTTTTTGGACGGTGAATAAATGACTCAAAACATAACCCAGTTTACTTGTTGAAGCATTTGATGCTCATCTTCTTTTTCTCCTGCACGTAACATAGGTTTCCGCCTTCACTGGAAATTTTGACAAAGCAAAAAACACTTTGTTTCATTATCTTTTGGTCGGTTTTCATGCATTTTACGAACACATTTGGTGATTGGCTTCTTTATTATTCGTTCTGTGTGCGTAATAGCTTCTAGATTTTCAGTGGATTTCTTTTACAATGATTAGAGGAATGTGTTGTGTTGAATGTGACATGATAAGAGTTAGTAGTACTAGTAGACCATGGAGTGGAATAAAACACGTGAAGAGAAAATGAAAAATACTAGCAGGATTAGGAATAGTACTCCAATGCTGTTTTAGTGTAGTATAGTACTACTCTTTTCTGATCCATTCATTTTCGAAACTTGACAAGTCTATATCCTGTTTATTGTAGATCAGGCGCTTGCTTTTTTTCCTTTCTTCTTCTCTTTTTCTTCTTTTGTCTGATTGAGAGTGTGCACGTTTTTTAGGTTATTTGTTGGTAGTGTTGTTGACATTTTTGTGAACGTTGTGGATGAAAGTCTCTTCGTTTTGGCATGATGCCGGCAACTGTTACCGACCTTTTTGTTCGCATAGTAGACTGCGAATCACGTAAAAGTGACTGGCAGATAGAGTTGCACTTGCACCACACCCTCCACACACCGCACGCACACGAATACTTTACTTCCTAAATCTTCATAGCTCATAAGTATTATCCCAGACCGCCTAAATAAATCGAATATTAAAATGTTCACTTTAGTCATTATTAATAGTATTGTTTAGAACATTATAATTATATTCAAAAATATCATTTGGTCAAATGAGGTGTTGTTACATGATTTTATAATTTGGACCTTTATAATTATAGTTGAAGTTGTTTTGTGGGAAAAGTTAAATTTGAACGTATCATCTGAAACGTTGGGATGTGCTTATCGAGTTGGCCAATGGGCACAAGGTAGTTTGTGCATATGCGCACAGTTGGCCACTACTAGTATCACAATCACTGTCATGCCTTGAGTTTTATTATCTGCATATTACCCGATTTAAATTTATTGTTTATTAGTAACTAGATTTAATCAAGATTTATTTTTTTTGGTCGGAGCAAAACTTAAATTTGAACAATTCTCACTACATATCCATTACTAAAAAAAAAAAAAGTCTACTCCACCCCTAATAAATATTCTAATAAATACTAATAAACAATTTCAACTTTATGTATAAATTACACATTTTGCCACTAAAATTACAATGCTTTTCACCTTTATTTTTTATCATTGCTTTAATTTTTTGTATAAAATTATACTCCAACTTTAACGTATGAAGTTCTCTGGTACAGATGAGATGAGGTATTATTATACTCCAAATATTCAAGATTGACGCACGTCCATCTTTAAAATTCAATTTGTCCAAAACTAGCATGGCCACAAAAGTAATCGGATTCTTGGCGGAGGAAGTGCTAGAAAACACAATTGTGTGACGATTTTGATAGAGTTTATGAAGTATATTTGAATTTTGAAATTTTGAGTTATAGATTTACTGAATGTCGACTCAAATTAAGTATATTATTTGAATTGATAATAACCATAACAAAATTTTAAAAATTTCAACTCGAATCGATAGTTAAATATAAGGTTGAAGTTTTCAAAGTGACCTTCATGATTGAATTAATTGGTATTTTTAAGCGTACTTATGTGTTAAAAAATCAATTAATGTATTGAAGTCTGAGGGTACGATTTAATACTATTTATAAACACAGTACTTCACTTGAAAATTATAAAAGATAATATTTAATACTACTTGAATATATATAAATTATTTTGATTCGAAAAATATAAATTATTTCTTGTAGATTAGAGTGTAATATGGCTAAAATCCATTAGAAAAAGTCAAGCATTTTGCCGTCAAAATTTAGATTAAATGGAGTTCGGATACTTTCCGGCCTGCTAAATTTCAGTCAATTTCTACGAGGAAAAGGTTTGTGATAACAATTGAGATAATGAGTGAATGTGACTACACGGACTTTTTCTAATGTCAATAAATATCCAACGCGTTGGACTATTTCATTTATGATCGCATTATTAGCCAGACATATTTTTCATTCTGCAAACTGATACTTAACTTACGTAATAGTCTACTACGTGTCGAT
The DNA here is from genome assembly GCA_036897095.1 of Plantago elongata. NCBI lineage: Eukaryota > Viridiplantae > Streptophyta > Magnoliopsida > Lamiales > Plantaginaceae > Plantago > Plantago elongata. The sequence goes on from JAYMSP010003305.1 coordinate 12,637, forward strand.
GGTACCTCGATCATAATACAATATAAAGTACTAAAATCGAACATAGTTTAGACTAGAGTACCAAAAAATGATAAGTACATGCCATACGTTTATATTGCACTTAGAGTAATAATAACGTTTTGTTTGCCTTTATAAACATTTTCGTAAGATAACATATTCAAATATGAATATAGTAATAAGATTGGTCCTTCTTTCTTATGTGAGCTTTAAAAGGGTACACGACACAAATTAACCCAACTTTAAAATCCAAACTCGAATTAAAACTAGTGGTTCGTGTTAGTATGCTTGCACGCCTCCTTTTTAGCTAGACATAATTTTTTTTTTTTAAACTCGAAATGTGTATATATCCCTAACAGTCTCTTTTAGACGTAACCTGCGAAAGTAGGATTGCTGAGTGTTCATGACATACTCGGATAAAGGTAGGATGTATTGGCCGTTTTATTTCATGTGCGGATTCACACAAAGGACTTGGCTAGCTTGGGTCACACTCACACCTCAGATTAGGCTTGCTCATTGACAAAGTCACAATGATAAGCTTTCTAGATTTCATGCCTAAATGTTCGTCATATTATCTTTATTCAATTTACAATCATAATATAGCACTTTTTAATGCTAAAAGGAATAGTTGAACGAACACGGACACTTATTATTCACCAAGCCTTTTAGATATATATATTCCAACTAAAAATGTGGAAAATATAATTAAACATGTTAAAAATAGTATTAAAAAATAATTAAAAGGAACACTATTCACGACTCATTAGATAGGATTTTCCCCAGGAATCGTCAGAGTGGTCATAGTCTATGACTGTAACTATTCATTATCATTAACATGATCCGTTGGAGTGGTCTTATCTCTTGCATGCTAATTTTGTAAAATTTTATATTTTTCCAATATTATCTATATTTATGTTATTGCACTATACTTTTTCTCAACATCAATTTCTTATTTGTATTGATTTTCTAAAGTTATTTATAATATAATGTTTTCTCAATTATTCTTATCTCTAACATGCTAGTTTTGTAGAATTTTAAACTTTTTTTTTATATTATCTATATTTATATTATTACAAATTATTTTTTCTCAACATTAATTTCTTATTTGTAATGATTTTTCTAAGAAGATCTGAATATTGTGTTTGAAAATTTCTCTCTCTCTCTCTCTCTCAAAGTTTCATGAGAGAGGGTCTCTATCTAAAGAATATCATGTTACCAACAAAACAATAATGCTATTAATTAAAACATTTACGGTTTTAATGAAATAAATCTTATTTTAATATGAGTAAACTATAATACTTAAACTATAATATTTTAATTAATAGCATCGATGATTTTCTTAAGAATATAGAAACCGTCTCCCAAGAAACTTGCTCATAGAAAATTCACCTATTTTATTTTTATTTTATTAGTAAAATGGTACATGTGATTTCACGTATCAAATAAATCAATATCTCAATTCAAAATAAAATGTACCTAAATTTATTTAATTATAAATTCGATTATAATATATAGTGTATGAATTATTAATACAAATATAAATTTTAATAGGTGGGGAGTTGTGGATGAAAGAATGTAATTCCGTAATTGTATTCAATGAATAACAAGAGTATATATACAAGTTATAAACTACGTCTAATCTAACTAGGATTCTAAGATTCTAAGACTAATCTAACTAGATATCCAAAATATGAAATACTTAGGAGTCTAACGTATTTACATAAGCTAACACTCCCCCGCAGTCGAAACTGGAGGATCACCAATGTTGAGACTGGTGCGAAAATCATCAAATAGTACTACGGGTAATCCCTTAGTAAAAATATCTGCAATATAGTACCGAGATGGCACATGACGAACGCGGACCTCACCACACGCAACCTTTTCTCGAACAAAGTGGATGCCCATCTCAATGTGCTTCGTACGTTGATGCTGAACATGATTTCCAAAGAAATAGATAGTACTCACATTGTCGCAATACACAAGCGTAGCCTGACGAATTGGACAATAAAGTTCAAGAAGAAGATTGTGCAACCAACATGATTCAGACACCACGTTGGCAATGCCCCTATACTCAGCCTCGACACTGGAACGGGACATAGTAGGTTGACGTTTGGAAGACCAAGAGACCAGATTGTCGCCCAAGAAAACACAATAATGCAGACCGTCGCGTATCCAGACAACCACCTCAATCAGCATCAGTATAGACAACAAGATCCTTAAGGGATGAAGGTCGAAGATGCAATCCAAGTCTAAGAGTGCCCTGTATATAACATATGATACGCTTCAACGCAAGCATATGCTCATCACGAGGGTCATGCATATGAATACAAATTTGTTGTACGTCATAAGAGATATCCGGTCGAGTGAAGGTAAGATATTGTAATGCACCTGCAAGACTGGGATACAAGGAAGGATTGGCAAATGGCGGACTAGTAATCACGCTGATCTTCGGTTGAGTATCAACCGGTGTACGACTCGATTTGCAAGATGACACGCCGGCCCGATCGACAATTTCCATTGCATACTTTTGTTGTGAAAAAATAACCCTCCCTTGTGTCGGGTAATGCTGATCTCGAGAAAGTAGTTCAGTTAACCCAAATCTTTCATAGCAAATTTCGAGCTGAGCTGTACCATAATCGATTTGCGAAGCGAAATCGAGGAAGCAGTCAAAATAATGTCATCAACGTATAACAACAAGTAGGCCATATCAAACCATGTCGATATAAAAATAGGGAAGTATCTGATTGACTGTTGGTGAAACCAATGGTCGAAACAATGGCAAAACGTTTATGCCAAGTTCGAGGAGCCTGTTTGAGACCGTAAAGTGACTTCTTGAGCAAACATATATAGTCAGGATGATCTCGATCAAGAAAACCCATAGGCTGATGCATATAAACAGTTTCCTTCAAATTCCCATGGAGAAAAGCATTACTGACATCCAACTGATGAATTGACCACTTCCGAGATAGAGCAATACTGAGAATTGTACGAATCGTGGTTGGTTTTACCACTGGACTGAACGTTTCACCACAATCAATGCCAACACACTGAGTTTTGCCATCACCTATAAGACGGGCATTATGACTCTCAAAGGAACCATCAGACCTGACTTTATGAGTAAAAATCCACATAGACTGAATCACATTAACATTAGGAGGACAGGGAATTAAATCCCACGTCTTATTTTTAATAAGAGCATTAAATTCATCAGTCATAGTCAATTTCCAATTCGGGTCGTGTATAGCATCCACAAGGTTACGAGGAAGAGGGGAAGGGGTAACACTGGTGGTATGTGCTTGCGATTGATCGAAAGTTTTGTGTGGTAAAACAATGCCATGTTGACTTCGTGACAGATCGACCCACCGAGAAGTAGGAGGGGCCCGAGGAGGTGTAGCAATAGGTGAGGCAAGAGGGATGGCAATAGGTTCTACCGTGGGGCTGTCCATGTGTGGCGAAGTGGTGGAACGGGCAGCCAGTGAGCTGCCCGAAGTGGTGGAGCGACGAGAGCCAGTGGGTTGTCCGTCGAGGGCAGATCACGGACAGTTAGGGGGCTGTCCGGGGAAGATGGTGAGTGGACAACCGGTGGGTTGTCCACGCGCCCAGTAGTAGGAGGAACATAAGGAGGGAAGAACATAGTTGGTGGTGAAGCATCCAAAAAATCATAAGAGGGAGAATGTGATTTGTAAATGTTAGCAAAAGGAAAAAATCGACTCATCAAATATCACATGGCGACATATAATGATTTTATTACGAGATAAATCAAAACATTTATAGCCACGATGATTATTAGGAAAATCGAACACACATGGGATAGATCGAACATGCAACTTTTTAATTGTGGTAGATGGAAAAAGGGGATAGCATAAACAACCAAAAACCCGGAGGTGAGAATAGGAAGGATCCCGATTATAGAGAATTTTCATAGGAGATTCTTTAGCTAATAACTTGCTAGGAAGAATATTCAACAAATAACTTGCCATAGATAGAGCATGATGCCAAAAGGAAGGGGGCACAGATGCGTGAATAAGAAGAGTACGCATGATATTATTAATGGACCTTCTTTTTCGTTCGGCCTTTCCATTTTGAGAAGAAGTATGAGGACAGGAAAAACGAAAAGATAGACCATGTGTATCACAAAATTTACAAAAAGCACAAGGTTTTGATAGCTCTTTCAAATTGGGTACGTATATGAGCATGAAATTTGGCAAATATAGAGAAGACTTGTGATTCATTTGCAATGGTAAAAGTCCACAAGAATTTGTATAATCATCCAAAAATAGCAAATAATAACGATGATCGGAAGAACTCAAAACATGAGAAGTTCAAAGATCACTATGAATAATATAAAAAGGTGAAAAAAGTAGTCGAAGTTGACGAAATAAAAGTCAACTTAATATATTTTTCTAGTACACATGATTGACAAGTAGTAGACCTAGGTGATCTATTACAAGAAATCAATCGATTGTGTTGAAGAGTAGCTAAAGTAGAATCTCCCGGGTGACCCAAACGGCTATGCCAAAGGGTGGAAGCAAGAAAAGCAGAATGTGGAGGATTGGTCGATTTTGAGGGGGTGATGGGGTAGAGGGAACTCAAACTATCACATCTCATTAGACGCTTCCCCGTCTGAAAATCATGCACAAAAAAATCAAACGGACCAAACACGACCGACACGCCATTATCAGTTGTAAATTTCCGAACAGAAACTAGGTTCTTAATCAAGTTCGGAGCATGCAAGACATGATTAAGTGATAAGGGAGGGTTTGAGGAAGGCAATATAGAATGACCATAACCACGAATTGGAATTGACTGACCACTACCAACAGTAATACCATTAGTGTAAGGTCCGCTAATTTTTTCGACTTTCGATACCCGAATAAAATATTAATTTTATTATTTCGTACGAGTAGAAAAATTTCGTAAATAGGTTAGGTCGAGTTTCATATTTTAACGCCGAGCGGATTTGACGTTAAAATAGAAAACTAGTTTATTCCGAATAAAATAATATAAAACAAAATTATAAAATAATTTATTTTTTAACTTTTCCGGTGGCTCGAGAACGACTTGACAAATGCCCGGGAATCAATTTTCCATTTTTTCGAAATTTATTTGCGAGTCGTTTGGTAGCCAGAACAAATTAGTTGTATATAGTGGTAAAAAGACGAGCCTGCCCTTCCAGTCCTTCTTCCTTCTTTTCCAATTAAGGGTAAAACCGTCCTTTCCTTGTCTTCTTCTTCCCCCATCGTTCTGATCGTCTGTCCGCCCATGGAAGCCGCCATTGTTGAAGCTTCCTCGCCAATTCATGGTTCCTCCGACACGACCACGTGCCACCGTGCACTCAACCAATCGGAATCACGCACGCCGCCACCCCTTGGCCCAATTTCGACCGGAGAAAAGGAAAGGAGGAGAGGCACGCGACGTAGCCGATTTCCGGCCACCCGCTGTCTCCTCACCGCCTCCAGCTACCGCCATTGATGCCTGTAAATACTCCGGCCTCTCTTCATTTCCCTCACACCTTCTTCTCTCTTTCTCTTCTCTTGCTTTTGCTCCATTTCCCCAATTTCTTCAATTTTCCGGCGAATTCCGCCACCCACCGCCGCCGTACTCCGGCCAAAGTTCCGACCAGCCTCCATCGCGGTCGAACAATTCCTCCCGGACACGAGTCGTTAACTCGACCAACCTCCGATAATATTCTTCGATCGAATTCGATTCAAATCGAATAACCGAACGAGGAATAGTTTAATATTTTAATTCGTCGCATCGTTTCGTCCCGGCCCCGTTCACTACGTCGTTATTCTGCTCGTCGCTCGACGTGCATTTGGTTAGTTCCGTATTATTTTATTATTATTTTATTGTTAATTACCGTTCGTTAATAATTAGTTATTAATTAAGTCTTGATTAATTATTATTAGGTAAATAATTATCGTAGCTAATTACTGTTATTTAATTATCGGTTTAGTTAATTATGGGTAATTAACAGTAGAAGTTAAATCACTAATTGTCGTAGGTAATTATCGTAAACTAATCACTGGTTAGTTATCGATTAATGTTAATGACCAACTAGTGTAATTAATTATGGTAATTAAATTACAGTATGATTAGTCATTAAAGGTTAATTACTGTAGTTAAGTTAATTACCGTAATTAATTGTATTAAGCTAATTACTGTTAGTTGTAATTAATAGTTAATTATCGTTAGGATAATTACTGTTAGTGTTAATTTAATTTTAATTAATAAGTAATTATCGGTAAATTAATTATTGTTAATCTTAATTAATAATTATGGTTGGTCTTAATTAATTACCGATAAGTTAATTACAATTAGCCCTAATTAATATTTAATGAAAGTCATTAATATTTCCTAATTAGCGGCTAATTAACATAAATTATTAAACTATCGTTAACTAATTATCGTTAATAATTGTAACTAATTATTATATGTAACGTAATTAACTGTCGCTAGTTAATTACCTTAGACTTGGTTAATTATCCTAAACTAATGTCCTTAACCTTAAATATCGGGTAATTAGCATCAAATTATTAAGGGATAATTATTAAATACGGCTTAGTGACAATTATGAACTACTAATGGAAATTTGGTTATGTTAAATAAAGGTCGACTAGCCGATAGGAATATGATATTATGTAATAGTATACCGTTGGAGGATGGGCTTGGGCAGACTTCTTGTCTGTAGTGGATTATCTGTTGGAGAAGATAATAAGTACTTATTGGAGAACCGGACATACCAACTTACTAGGTTAACCGGAATAAGTAAGGTAATTAAGGAGCCGAATAAGTAAAGGGATTAAAATATTATTAAACTACCAGGTAATTAAACAATATTATTATCTGTTTATCAGGATTCCCAGAAGACCCTGAGATATCGGATATTAACGGTGAGTGATAATTGGCTTTCAGCATCCGGCCCTGGGAAAGTTTGCTTCTATTCATTCTTCGCATTTCTATTCCTGTCCCTTTTTATTTGCCTGACTGTCTAACACTGACTGCGGATATCGGACGATGACGACCAACTCCGACTCGTCTACCTATTTAATTGACTAACTGTATCGCTATAGCTGACCTGTATTAGAAAACCGTAATTGCGTTGACTCGAACATAGTCACTAGCTTGTACTGTACGCTGAAACCCTGATCCTGTTTACTGATCTCGTTACTGATACTGTTTCTGATCCTGTTTGCGGAACCGGATACTGTTACTGCACTGCATTTGCATATTACTCCTGTTTACCGCTCTTCATGCATTGCATAACACGAAAAATGTTTTCACTGAAAAGTAACCGCACACTATTTTATGAAAATTTGGGAAACCGTACTGGTTGACAATGTCGACATACTGCTACTGTAAAGCGTCCTGCAGCGCTATCTTTTCGGGCATACTGACTGTACAACCATTCAAACGGTCTGGATTTTATGAATTGTGATGGGTCGTGCATGTCGAAAAAGCAACTCACGCGCAGTCACGCTGCTACTGATGAGACCGCAACCTGATCCGTTCTGTCTAGCCCAAGATAGTTACTATTTAGTACTGTAAATCTGACACCTTTCATGTGCTATGATACTGACTGACTGTTTTCGATTTCCCCACTGTTTATAACTGCCTGATCAGCAAGTGTGTTGGTTTA